>CM060376.1:31295181-31417459 GCA_030545235.1 Helianthus tuberosus | reverse complement strand
TCATTAAAAGGTTCTCTGTAGACAAAATTGGGTACCAAGCCCGTAAGATTAGTATCTTTATCAACAGTTAATAGTTTAAATCCATCTCTACTTCAGAATCCAGAAACAGCTACGTACAACCATATGAAAACACTGGTCATTTTAAAAACATACTCTGGATAGAGATTATCCTTGAATTTTATTTATCGTCATTGAAACATACAACAAGAGAAATCTGTCTTCTTTGGTCTCATGTATTATTACACTAAAACTGAATAAATGATAGAAATGTAAAATGAAAAACTATATGTATTTATTGAATTTTTTATATTAATTTTTTAAGTTATACGTTTTTATATAATCTAAACATATTATTAAATTTAATAGTAACATTGTTTTCAAAGAAAAATTATATTAGAGCATTTTAAATCATATAAAAAACATTACAGATTATAATGAAAAATTGTTTTGAGATAATTTAGGTATTTATTAAAAATCAAAATTATATCAATTCCATAAAATACCATATTGAATATTTGACTCACCTAAATTTTAGTATTTGTTATTATAACTCAAGAAGAAATTATTTCCACATTTATAATAAGTGATATACATGTGTTAATTATTAGGTTAGAATCCCGTACGTGTACCATTTGATTTGAATGAGTAAAACTTGGTTTTATTTTGTAATCACAAATATGTGTGATCATAAAGGGTAAAAGAGAAAAATGAGAATCACAACTCTTAAATTTAGAAAAATAAAAACAAAATAATGGTCAACTTGTTGTGAAACAACAAGCCTAATAGCTAAACAATATAGAAGAGATGTAGAGAAAAGGAGAATTAATATTTCATTGATAGGTATGATCTACAATGAGATACAATAGTGGTATATATAGGTGTACAAAACTTGGAGAGAAAGCTAATCTATTTTTGGTGTTGATAACCATATTAATAATAAATATATTCATAACACTCCCCCTTGGTTATCAACATAATACGCTTGATGCTACCTCGTTAAAAACCTTGCTAGGAAAACCCAGTGGGACAAAACCATAGCTAAGGGAAAAAGAGTGCAGCGTGTAATGCGCATTAGTCCCCCCTGATACTTCTAGATTAGTTATGTTGCCTCATTAAAAACCTTACTAAGAAAACCCAATGGGACAAAACTTAGTCAAGGGAAAAAGAGTGCAACTTAAATAAGTCTCCCCCTCATTTTAACATGTATCCTCTAAGTGACGTGTGTCCATCTTCCTTGAAAGTTGATCAAAGCTTTTGTAGTCAATGATTTGTCGCTCGATCCCTTAATGTGCAATCCTTTATGTTGAGCAATGTTGTATAATCTTCTAATAAGACTTTAGGTGCCTCCTTCCCAAAAAGTATCATATGTCCAGGACTGTGTTTAGTTACATTCCTGCATCTACAAGACTAACCAAACTTGTTTTGATATATTAGCAAAATATAATCAAATATCGTTTATACCTGAAATATTTCGTTGAACTCATTCCAATGTCTTTTCGTTTGACAAAGGTTATATCATGACAATAAGCTCAAGTGAAAGATATTATAACCATACATAGCTAGCAAAACATTTTAGTGCACACGTGCATTTAATGATGGTACTACTAGAAAGAGAATCTCTACTTTGGTAGGAGATGATAATAGGCATTTCTTATAAAAAATGACTTAACAACCTTTAACATACTTTAAGGTTCAACTATGTCCATACTAAAATATCCCAACATCATCTTCTAGATGTACTTGAGTGATTGATAAAATATAATTGCATATACTCGAACTGCAGTTCGAGTAATAATTAGATCGTGCCAAGGTCATTAGAAAAAAAAAATTTCTCCCTCTAAAAGCTCGACAGTTTCTCTCGATGATGCCTAAACATCATCACTGTAAACTGCGTTTATAGTGAACTTTTAAAAGTAAAATGTTGATAAAACATGGCTAATTTAATCAAACTTATATCCCTCTTTATGCGAATAGCTCGAGTTGTACAATACTCGACTCGACTATTTTAGTCCACACATATTTTGTCAACTTCATATAGTATGTTCTTAAGGTTTTGACATCAATGCTTCTAGCATTATCAATCCATGAGGGAATTTGTTCCATCTTATTCAAATATACATGTGCTTTCACTCTTTAGAAGTTTTGCTACATAAAATTTTCCCATTTAACACATAGATATCTATATCATATGCAAAAATGTCATGAACACTTGCTTTTGTCTCCGAAATCCATATTGTACCATGCGTGTACACTATTTATTGAGATATCACAATCACCGGGTACAAGTTTTCTATGTATGTTTCTTGGTGCACAAGTATTACATCGTTAAGATGTTTCAATTAACATTTTAAGCACTCAATAGCTTTAGAAACTCATCAGGAGTTCCAATTATATCCAACATGTAAAATAATCATAACCTTTTCAAATCCGAATATGTTTAAATGATCACATTGTTTCTCGAGAACTTACTTTACATGACTTACATAATTTAATCTTTCAGGACTTTCATGTGACCTTTCAATATCAAGTGATACATAACATTCATACGACGCATATCAATTCTCTCTCTATATTACCAGACATATAAAATATTAGAAAGTCATTGCATCCACCACTAGAGAATGTGTCTCTTTATAACCAATCATGGGTTTTTGCGAAAATCCTTGTGCCACCAATTTTTCCTTATCTCATTTAATTTGATTTTCACATGATTCGCATAAAAGACCCATTTGTATTTAACATACTTTACAAATTCAGTTGTATGGAGTATTGGTCCTAAAACTATCAATTTCATTAGAGAATTTAATTCTGCCATACTTTGCGTCTTTCCATTTTGGCCAATCATTTATGCATTTTCATTCATAGGCAGATCTTAAATCTTGATCCTTGTCATTTCATCATCTCAAGCGCTATATTATATACAAAAGTATAACGACGTCGATTTTTATTTCGATTCCATACATTTCTTAGACATGATATAACTTATCGAGATCTCTTTAGTTTCAGGTACCTGAGGTTCTTCTTGAACCATCATGTCTACCGTCTCTTCAGGAGACCTTTTTAATATAACCCCGACTTGACCATCTTAATTAGTTGCTCCAACTTTCGAGGAATTTTTTATTGGAATCGACTAGTCTACCACGCTTCAGACGTGCAATAGACTCATTACAAACATGTGGTTGTCCTTCTAGGACACTCATCTTAATTGGAGCATTAGCAGTTGGTATATGTGACATAATCACCTTTTTAAGGTCAGTGAATGCGTCTGGTAATAGATTCGCTAATCTTTGTATATGAGTTATTCTTTGAATTTCTGGTTCACACTTTTAGTTTTGAGGATCAATGATAATTCATACTAACTCATTTATTTTCCAACTGCTTTTTATCTCCCCCTGATGTTGGGAATGTTAATCCATTGAGATGGATATCAATTAATTGAGCCGTAAATAAATATCTCATGAAAGGCTCTATTCGTTATCATATATTCCCAACCACCTTTTAAGGTCCCATCGTTGTGTGTCGTGGTGGATCAATTTCAATATATACCGCACAACCAAAATCTTAGAAGAGACATCTTTGGTTCCTGACCAAAAACCAACAATAATGGGGAGAAACTATTACATGTTGGCTTGATGTGAATTAATGTTATTGCATGTAAAATTACATGTACTTATATATAAACATAAACGTGCTCTCATGATTATTGTCTCTGCTATCAATCATATACGTTCAACGATCGTCTTAACAAAACACTTTGTATATGAACATAAGCTACATTAAGTGCAATACTTATTCCAATGATCATTAATAACTTGGGAAATAAATATATGCAATCTGGAATATTGCGCTGGCTATCCCATTAGCTAAGCCATAAGTCACACAAACTTCATGTTGTGGATTCGATAACCATTTAGACGATGCATCGATTTAAAAACACTAAATGGTATCATGTGTGGATACATATATCCTTTATTCATTCCAGACTATTTAGGGATTCAAACCCTACTTTAGTTTTAAGTTCCCTTGAGAGAAAACATAACATTTTTAATTGCCAAGAAGAATCTTCTGGTTCTTCAATAAATTTCACATCATCAATACACGGTGTGGTCTAACCGTTCATGCCAACTAATCAAATAATTCATAAACTTCTGATATATGATCATACATGTATTACTTGCACATATGTAATACAAAACGTAAGATATGAGAGAATATATTGTAACTTCAAAGTTTAAACCACCATGTTATAATCACTCTCTTTATTTGCCACTTGTGGTGTTCAATCTTATTATTTACATAATCATCGTTGAATTTCTGATGGTCGATCTCATTTATCATTAAAATTTTATCAATTATGTCAACGATCACAATGATCAATAAATATTCCTTTCATGGATCAGAGTAAAACTAAACAAGTTTCATGGTTTTTCATTATTTTCTCGGCCATACAAATATAAAATCATATCAAGCCTTTGTACCGTTTTAACGATATTGCTACTTTAGAAGCATGTCTTAGGCGTGCCAAATGAAAAACTTATATCAAGTTTTCTTTATGATTAAACTTATTCTCACATATCATTACTAAGCCGTATTTCAATGTCCAGGTCATGTAAGATTTATTGGTCTAACATCTTACAACCTTTAATAACTTGAATGAATATCAGGGAGACGCCTCAGGTGTCATGTCTAAATGTATCTATACATTTTCATAAAATCGATAGTAAACCACAACTTTGATTTAACTATTCTATTAAATAGTATCTATATGATAAACATAACATATAGAATAGAAGGTTTGTATATAAAGTATAATAATACATGACATTATAAGACGTCACCATATAAAACAAATTATATTAAGGCTTTGTGAAATAAGATTTTTTTTTAAACACTTACAAAAAAAAATGAGTTTATGTTTTAACCTGTCATAGCATAACCAAATCACATGTATATCTTACATAAAATATATGTCACTAATATAAGCATTACATAAAAATTATTTGTCAATAATACAAACATATATAAAACATACATATCAGATATGAAATAACACCTATTAATGCATCTCATATTCGTGAATAAATAAGGCATATTAATGAATCTCATATCGATTTGAAACATATGTCATTTATTGATGTACAATCATTGATTGATGTACAAATACAATAGATATATTAAAACCATCTTTTCATGTAGAAGTTAATTATTTTAATAAAATGGCATCTTTTAACCAACTGGGGTAGCCCAGTTGGCCAGCCTCACCCGCCTCTTTCATAGAGACCCGGGTTCGAATCCTGTGGTCGTTAGTCCACACGGGCTCTTCGATCTCGGTGGGGAATAACCGCCAGGCAGCTATGGGGCTAAGCTAGCTTGCGGAGTTGTAATACTCCGGCGGGTAATGGTACCGTGCAATTACCATTTTTTTTTAATTCATTCAACAGCTTGTTAATCTAATGTCAAAATATTCACATATTAGTGATGGCATAACTTTTACATTAAATGGATTATATTATAATATTCGAATAGTTCCTGCAAGTATATTATTAACATTGACCAAATATGTATCTTATATAAAAAAAAATTGTGCCTATTGACTATGGTTGATAAATTCCATAACTAATAGTTTTCAAAATAAAACCACGATATGAAATGTACATATACCAAAATCTTGATTTAAATAATTAACATAACATATCTTGATTAAACATAAAATATATCTCATATGATATTCTAAATGTATATGTGCCATATTCCATATTCTCAATATATAGTCGGGTAAGTAAATAAAATGATTATTCAAAGTATATGTCATTAATAACATTTATTCAATAACAGATTATTCTGTAACTAATCATCATTAATTTAATAATCAACGTAGACATTTATTCATTAATTTACCTGGGTGATAGGGGTTTCTCATCGAGGGGTTGATGTCGGTTGGTCGGCGTGGGGGCTCTGTAGCGTGGGCCCGGTTAAGACAACATAGTCTACATCTCCCGACATACGCGAGTTCTTGATCCTCACCAAGATCCAGAAATCACGATTTATGAGCTAATTTTACCCACACAACCACCATCCAGAATTCAGACAAGGTAAGTGGGAGAAAGCAGATCCACGAGGCACATGCGAACAAGTAGGCGGCGGCCATAATTAGGGTTATTGAAGGGAGCATTTTCGTGCTGATAACGTGTTGTGAAACAACAAGCCTAATAGCTAAACAATATAGAAGAGATGTAGAGAAAAGGAGAATTAATATTTCATTGATAGGTATGATCTACAATGAGATACAATAGTGGTATATATAGGTGTACAAAACTTGGAGAGAAAGCTAATCTATTTTTGGTGTTGATAACCATATTAATAATAAATATATTCATAACAACTGAAATTTTATTATATAAATGGTAAAGTTTAAGTAATGAAAACGTGTGAAGTTGAAGAAAACAAAATACGGAATGTATTAAATGTAATATTAAAAAAAGAGATCGGTAAGAATCCACATGTAAGTTAGATGGATATACTGAATTAGGCAAAAAAAAAATTAAGGTTGTCTAGATGTGTCATGTGTTTCCCTGAGATTTTTGTTTATAAGAGTTAGAGATAGATATAAATCAAAGATAGGTATATGGATTATATAAAGATTTAACATGTATATTTTTATATTGTAGGAATTAAAATTAATATTTAAATTAAAAGTAGTTTAAAAAATAAATATGGGAGAGTGATTCTGATGGTGACATTAACATAAGGGATACATGTGATTCCTAAAAGCATCTCATTTTTTTTCCTTCTCATTCTTCCATCCACTCACTTTTTTTCTCACCCGTTTAGAAACTTGGATCACACAATATCCGACCCAAATACCTCACTCTCCCTTTCTAACATATTTCTTTTTTATCACTTTGATATCTCTTTTCACTCTCATTGCTCCAAAATACCTTAAACCAAAATGGTACATCTCTTTCTTTTCATCCTAGTTGATCCATCTACATCGGGTAATCATCTGTTTTGAACCAATTTTATGTTAATCGGTCATTTCTTATACGTTTATTCCAATATATTCATCGATTTTATGTTAAATATTTCATGTTAACTTGTTGTTAGGATCTGAGTTTGATACTTGTAAACAAATACTGAAAAAACAATATAATTCACAAGTAGGAAGATACTATCAATAATTGTTTTCCATTAACAATCAAAAGATTCAAATGATTTACAGAATGATTCTACAATCTCCCACTTAGCCAGATCAGTCACAAGAACTATTCGTACAAAAGAGAATGTGTGAAGTGATGTTAGGATCGGAGGCTCTCATGATTGTGTTTGTTTGTAATAAATGAACGATTAATAAACATGATTCAATGAGACATGCAGCGGAAATGAACACAAACTTTGTAAACACAATCAAAGTGGAAAATAGTTTTTAATAAACACAAGCTTTTCATCAATCGAAAGGTTACAAAGCAAATCAAAAGATTACAAAGCAAGCTTACAAACTAAACTCCCCCTCTGCCTCATACTCCAATGGTTGATTGCACACAAGATGAAAGGATTAGACATGAAGAGAAGAACTCGCTCAGTCAATCAAATGTAACAGTACAGAGTACTGCTCCATTTATAGGCAAACCAAACCACTGAGGCATCTCAGCTGACGTCACCATGAAAGCGACGTCTAACAGCCTAACAACCTGTAACCACTGTTCTTATACAAACACTGTTATCCTAACCACTGATACTATACAATACAAAAGACACGCTAAACTACTGCTTTCTCCTTTCATCAGTGCTTTCCTCAAAGTTGATCAGTCCTTTAGTGGGCAGTGCTTTGTCATCAGTAGATTGCATCAGCAGTGTTTACTTCTTCAGGGCTATATCAGCAGTTTAAAGGGCAACAGCAGTTGTATACGGACAGTGGATAGAGGACCATCAGTTGTAATAATCACTTTCAAGGGGAAAGTCTAATGTAAACAGCTGCTTATTGTGAATCCATTGTTGTGATCCGGTTTTGGCTTTAATTATCTGTTCCTCATGTAAGGTTCAATCCCAACAAGTGATGAAATAGATCTCTAACAGGTGAGATTAATTTATACTAAGTGCTAAAGCTCTGTTCGTGATAGGCTGACATCACCCTGATAGTGACATCTAACATTCCTAACATAAAAGATTCCACGGATGTTGCAAACATCTGTGCAAATCTAACACTGATCTAACTATGCTAAACACTAATACAAAACAAATATTGTTACATTGGGAAACCTCTGTTAGAGCTATCCTCTGTTGCTTTGATTCCAAACATCTGTTTGGTCATACAGATGTCTGGTATTCTTCATTTGACCTTTGTTCTTTAACAAACTTTAGCCTTCAACAGATCTTGTTTCTTTTTGAACAGCGGTTCCAAGACTTTGATCAGATGTTTGCTTATCTTCAACATATGTTCAGATTTAGGTGTTCAAGATTCACTATCTTTGGGGAGAGAATTGTTTTATCAACTATTTATTTCTTGATCTCTATGTCATGTTTTGGCTTTTGGATATCATGTGTTCTTTCGTAGGTCCAACACTTGCTAACTAGATCCTTTATTTCATCGATTTTATGTTAAATAACGTTTATCGTATGTTTTGGATTTTTTTAACTTTGTTCTTGGATGAAGAAGCCACACATCATCAACGAATCATCCCAACTGAACCATTTTATTGGTAATGATTTTGTTTTGTTGTTCATTATTAGGTTTTATTTTCACTTTTTGTTGTTCATTAAATCTTTATTTATTTATGTTTTTTTTTTTCGCATCTTTTCTTTAATGATCCTCATCTGTAGTGTTGCATTCATTGGCCTTATTAGCTTTTAATTGATAATTGTTGTCTCAAATTCGTTGTTATTTTTTTTAACGATTAACTTCAAGTATAAGGTTATCACACTCTCTAAATCGGAGAGCCCTGTATTGCCCCACTCTGCTCAGGCTATGTTGTCTTAACCATGCCCACACTGGCTTCCAAGTTTGGTTTTTTTTGGGTGTTCCCCCGGGAAACCATACTGTCGGTTGCCACTTGACAGTCATTGTGCCACCACAAAAGCAGAACTCTCTGGCGTAACACACGATGGGACGAAAACCCAGTTGGGCTCGGGAATCGAACTGACAACCTCACCCAAGGCCTAGTTCAAATCCTTCGTTGCCTATATCCACCCTGTATGACGCAAATGAGAATTGAACTTGAGTTTCAATTGGAAAACCCAAGTCTCTTACCACTAGGCCACAAGTAGGGGGCTGTTGTTATTTGCAGCCCAAATATCTTTTAGGGTCCTAATATTAACACATGGGAAAAACTTATTTACACATGGTGTATACGGGCCGCAGACTTTGTTAGTTTTTTTATTCTATACGGGCCGTATAACAGTATACGGCCCGTATACACCATGTGTAAATATGTTTGCCTGGTCGTATACAATGTATACGAACGTGTATACGGGCCGTATATGTTTATACGGCCCGTATGGAATGAAAATTTGATTTTTCTCAAAGTATTTAAGGGAATTAAGGTGTAAATCACACAAGATATTTTACAGTCGTGAGGTGCTCAAACCTTTTTAAAAGTAGAAAAAAATAAAACATTAACAAGTAACAAAGATTGAAAAACAAAAAAAACGTGTCGTATGACTGTAATAAAACGGAAGCTATCAACGCGGGATTACGGGCATGGTGTTATTCTTTATTTAATATTTACAGAATAAAAGGAAGGGTGAGGCATTTGATGAGAGTTGTAAGGATTCTGAGTCTTCGGGAAAACCTTTCCTTAGGGGAGGGTGAGTAGTATGAGTCTGAGTCCATTGTGGCTCGTGAATGTTTCGAATCATCATAGAAGACGTGTCGGATTCTTCTGCTAGTTATTCGGAATGTTTCAACTCATCACTAAAATTAACCATGCGGTCTTGATTGAAGACGTAATTGCAAGACTGTTTGTCGGGCTTCCAATGCTCACACAGGGTGAAAAACAACCCTTGATGTTGAAACCGGTTTTACCTCATGAAAAGGAAAGGAACAATTTTTTTTAGAGAAGCGTTGGGATTTAAGGGTTTATGAGTCAAAGTTAACATTCAGATTCAGAAAGCAGATGATTTGTACTTGGTTTATTCTCTTTAATCTATTAGAACGATCCTTGTTTTGTGTAACACCCCGAAAATATAAATACTGATATCAGGAAATTAAGGATTTCATAAAAAAAAAAGAATTGACCATCTAGAAATTTTAACCTAGTTAAAATTTCAAGGCTAGAAATAACTAACACTAGGTTAAAAACACTAGTAATTAAAGCTAGATGATAAGTGAGGGACTAAACTTGCCTAAGAATGAAAGATAAATGCTAGATTTTAATAAAATTCACCAAACACACCATTTTTGGTGTGTCTGGTCGAACCAGAGAAAGGGGGGCGACCAGGGTGTTCTCCAAACCCAAACTTCATACTAAAATCTGCAAAATTGAAGCCTCAAATCCGTCCCAAATCGAATTCTAAACACAAATCAGTAATCCCCTCGTTGTAAGGATCAAAAGGTATGTAAAATCTTGGTACTTTAATCCATTATGAATTCTAGGTTAATTTTGAAAAGCTGAAATTGAGCCTAGATATGCCATGCATGATTGAATGTTGAAATAATATGATGTTTAGAATCAAACCCTAGGTGATTCCTTGTGAAAACTTTGCATCATAGTTGTAAAGTTTGGGGTTTACATGTTAGGAGGCTATGAGCTTGAAGAATACTAGAATTATGATTATTGTTATAGTGAAATCTGAATTTGTTAAAGTAAATTCAGAAATATAGATGTCAAGTTTTATGTAAAATTTATAAATTTAGCAAAAATAGATGTTAATTACAAATCATGAACTTGGTGATAAATATAGAAGAATCTGACCCATTAGGTATTTGTTGAAATGCCTAAGAGAGGATTTAAATGATAAAAATATGATGAGAACGCAGATTTGATCATGTTTCACAATGATATGAATATGGTCATGAAAAGAGTTCTAAACAAGTTGTAAAACTCTTATTCTAGGCAAAAAGTCCGGATCATCAAGCGGACAAGCCGGAGGAAATTCACGAGGGAAAGGCGTGCTTTAGAGGTACGGAAATTATCGTTTCGTTACATTATACATAAGTTGTGGTTTTATGTTGTATTTATGAAAACATGGCAACAAGATAGTTCAATACGTCACGAAAGTGACTTTTGCATCTTAAGCAAATGAAACAGGTCAAAATATTTGATAGAAATTGGATTTTTGTAATATCCTATTGGATGTCCAAGTTTTGGCATCCAAACGGGTCGAACAAACAAGTAAGACATAATTAATACTCCAGGATATGATAGATTGTTCTTTGATACTTGTTATTATATAATACACGTTAGAAACATGAGATTTTGTTGTAGTGGGTTGTTAGAAAAACGAAATCCGAGAGTTGATTCTGAGTGAAAGAAATAAAAACAAGCAAAACATAGATTTCCAGGTCTCACCGTAAATTACGGTGATACCGTAATTTACGGTTGAGGTCAGATGTTTACGGTATGATCCTCCTGCTTTACGGTGAACCAGGACCTCTCAGGACTCACCGTAACTTACGGTTCCACCGTAAGTTACGGTGGAAGCAGAAAATGTTTTATTTTTTTTAAAACTTGTTGTTGGTTTCCATGTTATTGTATTACATCATAACAAAGTTAAAACTAATGTTTCAAAGATTTTTGAACCTAGGTGATGTGGTGGATCTTATGGATGGTGGTCAAGCAACAGCAAGGAACCGAACACGACTTTTGAAGCTTCCGCTATGTTTTAAATCTTAATCAAATTTTGTTCATGGGTTGTAAACTTTTTCTTAAACGGCTTTTGGATGTTTCACATTAGTCTTTAGTTGACTAATGTTTATGATACTTGAACTTGACTTATGAAACTTATATTATCTTGATATCTTTCGTATAAAAGCTTAAAATTTGTCGTAAATTCAAGTTAAAATTTAAGGGTGTTACAAGTTGGTAATCAGAGCTCAAGGTTGTCAATAAGTGTTCGGTTCAAGCTTGATTGATCGTCCGGTAAGAACTAACTTATTTTTGTTAATAAATTATGTACTACGTAGAAAGTGAGAAATGAACAAATATGCATGGAAAGAGTGTGTAAGTTCACTCAAAAACAAGAAATACATGAAACAAGAATTATTAAATCAAGTTACGAACTTGATTGAATTGAAACAAGAATTATTAAATCAAGTTACGAACTTGATTGAATTGAAACAAGAATTATTAAATCAAGTTACGAACTTGATTGAATTGAGACAAGAATGATTAAATCGAGTTATGAAATTGATTAAATCAAAACAAGTAAAGCATGTGTTATAAATGGAATGTTTAACAACTTATGTAAACATTTCAGAAATAGAGATGGCTGATAAAGGTAACGATGATGCGGTGCCAAGAGTCACCGAACAAGTGAGGGAAGTGATTGCCGAAGAGGTTGGAAAGGCGATCGAAAACAGTTTGTCGGGCTTTATTGATAAAATTCAAAACACAGTTTTATCAATAGTAGAATATAGAATCAAGAAACTGGAAGATGATTCAAATGTAGCTAAGGAAAAGCATGGTGGACGAAAGCCTTGTTCATACAAGGAGTTCATGGCCTGTAAACCACCAATATATAATGGGGAGGTTGATCCAATCGTGTGCCAACGATGGCTAAGTGATATCGAAGGAGTATTCGAGAGAACTCATTGTGATGAAAATGACTACGTAGCTTATGGTACGGGTCAATTAAGAGGCCAAGCGAAAGACTGGTGGGATAACAAAAAGAAGGAGATTGGAAGTGAAGTAGCTAAGGCCATGACATGGGAGGAGTTTAAGACACCATTTCTTAAACACCATAGTCCCAAGGCGGTCATAAATAAAATCAAGGAAGAGTTCATGCAACTCAGACACAAAGGTGAATCCATAGACAAGATCACGGGGATGTTTATGGACAAGATGAAGTTCTGTGATGATTTGATAACGAATGAAGAGCAAAAGGTCTATTATTATCATAACATGCTAAGCGCGGAATATAGAGAGTTCATAACCCCTTCAAAGTACGAGACCCTTACCGAGATTGTCAATGCTGCTCGGGAAAGGGAGATTGAATTGAAGAAGAGTATAGAACGGGGTGAACGAAGGGCACAAGATGTGAATCCAAGCCCTGCCAAGAAAGCAAGAACGAATGAATCAGCAAAGAAATCAGATGCTAAAGGTAGTACATCAGGTTGCAAAATTTGTGGGAAGAATCATAAAGGCGAATGTCGTTACAAGGATAAGCCTTGTCCCATATGCAAGAAAACGGGACATATGGCTATGTCGTGCCCGGAGAAGGTGACGGTTTGTTACAATTGTTATCGAACGGGTCACAAAAAAGTCGGAATGCCCGGAACTGGTTGGAAAGAAAGATGGGCAGGAACCGAAAGGTGAAGCCCCAAAAGCAAAGGCAAGATCTTTTCAATTAACCACCGCAGAAGCGAAGATTGAACCTGACGTTGTCTCAGGTATATTTGCTGTAAATTCAATTCCCGCACACGTGTTATTTGATACGGGTGCGAATAAATCCTTTGTTTCATATGGGTTTATTCGACATCCTTCATTTGTTCTAACCAAATTACCTGTGCCTTTAGAAGTAGAGATAGGTAATAACAAAAGCTTTATTGTTTGTGATGTATGTGAAAACTGTAAACTGAGCATCGATGATGAAGAATATTTGATAAATCTAATCCCGATGTCGATGGGAGAATTCCAAGTAGTCGTGGGGATGGATTGGCTATCTCAATACCATGCAAAGGTCGTGTGTTTTCGCAAAGAGATAAAACTAAAATCTCCGAGCGGAAAACACGTCACCATTTATGGCGAAAAAGGAGGCAACCCCATAGTATGTTCGATGTTGAAAGCTCACAAGCTCATGAAGCGAGGATGCAAGGCATTTATGATATACGCTAATGAGCCAGAAAAAGAATCACGAAGGATTGGAGATGTACCGGTAGTACGAGATTATGAAGATGTTTTTCCGGAAGATTTACCGGGGATACCGCCTGAACGGGAAGTAGAGTTCGGGATCGAATTGATTCCGGGCGCGAAACCCGTAGCAAAAGCCCCGTACCGACTTGCACCGTCGGAACTACAAGAGTTGATGTCCCAAATCCAAGACCTGCTTGACAAGGGATTCATAATGCCGAGTGTGTCTCCTTGGGGCGCACCGGTATTGTTCGTGAGAAAGAAAGACGGGAGCATGCGTATGTGTATTGATTACCGGGAGTTAAACAAACTCACGGTAAAGAACCGATACCCGCTCCCGAGGATAGATGATTTATTCGACCAACTACAAGGTGCGAATTGGTTTTCCAAAATTGACCTTAGATCGGGGTATCATCAACTAAAGGTCAAAGAAGAAGATGTGCCGAAGACGGCTTTCCGCACGAGATACGGACATTACGAATTCCTCGTGATGTCATTTGGGCTAACAAATGCACCCGCTGCTTTCATGGACCTCATGAACCGGGTTTGCAAGCCAATGTTGGATAAGTCGGTCATCGTGTTTATCGATGATATCTTGGTGTACTCGAGGAGTGAAGCTGAACACGCACACCACTTACAAGAAGTGTTAGAGACACTTAGGCGAGAGAAGTTATATGCAAAATTCTCTAAATGTGCCTTTTGGTTACGAGAGGTTCAATTTTTAGGCCATGTCATAAATGCCGACGGAGTATTGGTGGATCCGTCAAAGATAGAGGTTGTGTCAAAATGGAAACCCCCGAAGAACCCTTCAGAAATTAGAAGCTTTTTGGGGCTTGCAGGGTACTATAGGAGATTCATTCAAGATTTCTCCAAGATTGCGTCGCCACTAACGAAACTAACCCAAAAGAAAGCAAAGTTTATTTGGGGAATCGATCAAGAAAAAGCGTTTCAAACGCTAAAAGAAAAGCTAACTCAAGCACCGGTACTGACATTGCCGGATGGAGTCGAAGACATGGTGGTCTATTCGGATGCTTCATTATCGGGGCTCGGTTGCGTGTTGATGCAACGGGGCAAGGTAATAGCCTATGCCTCGAGACAATTGAAGATACACGAGAAGAAATACCCCACTCACGATCTCGAATTGGCAGCGGTAGTGTTTGCATTAAAAATATGGAGGCATTACTTGTATGGGGTAAAGTGCACCATATTCACCGATCACAAGAGCTTGAAATACTTATTTGATCAGAAGGAGTTAAATATGCGACAAAGGCGATGGCTGGAAACGGTGAAGGACTATGACTGTGAGATACATTATCACCCCGGAAAAGCAAACGTGGTAGCGGACGCTCTAAGCAGAAAAGCGGACTATGTTCCAATACGAGTGAGGTCGATGCAACTCGTGGTGACCTCGGGTATACTTGAACGTATTCGAGAGGCGCAGTTAGAAGCAGTAAAAGAAGAGAATTGGAAGAAAGAAAGAATAATCGGCCAATTGAAAGATTTGTCGGATGGGAACCACGGGTTGAAGACTCGATCTGGAAGGATATGGGTCCCACATACTTGTGGAGTAAAGGCGCTTCTACTTAACGAAGCTCATAAATCCCGTTATTCGATTCATCCGGGTGCAACCAAGATGTACAATGATTTGAAACAAAATTATTGGTGGCCCGGAATGAAGAGGGACGTGGCGAAATATGTGGAAAAATGCTTGACATGCTTACAAGTCAAGGCGGAGCACCAGAAACCATACGGCAAACTTCAACCGTTAGAAATTCCGGTTTGGAAATGGGAACATATTACAATGGACCTGTTAACCAAGTTGCCTAAGACGAATCGTGGTTTTGATGCCATATGGGTAGTGGTGGATAGATTGACGAAAAGTGCTCACTTCATTCCGATTCGTGAGACTTATACGTCAGAAAAGATGTCAGAAGTCTATACCAATGAAATCATAGCACGTCATGGAGTGTCGGTGTCCATCGTGTCTGATAGGGATACCCGGTTTACTTCGAATTTCTGGCGTGATTTCCAAGAACAAATGGGGACCAAATTGTTCATTAGCACTGCGTACCATCCTCAAACGGATGGACAAAGTGAAAGAACGATACAAATATTGGGAGATATGCTACGGGCGTGTATAATCGACTTTGGAGGCAGTTGGGATGTTCACCTACCGTTAGTCGAATTTTCGTATAACAACAGTTACAAATCTAGTATTAAAATGGCACCATACGAAATGCTTTACGGTAGGAAGTGTCGAACCCCGGTTTGTTGGGGTGAAGTGGGTCCACGTGAACTCGCCCACCAAGATATAGTACGGGCCACGAACGAAAAGATCGATAAAGTTCGGGCACACTTGAAAGCGGCTCAAGACAGGCAAAAGGCGTATGTTGATAAAAGGAAAAGGCCAATTGAATTTCAAGTCGGTGACATGGTCATGCTAAAAGTGTCCCCATGGAAAGGCGTTATTAGATTCAGAAAAAGGGGGAAGTTAAGCCCAAGGTTTATCGGGCCATTTAAAATTATCGGGAGAGTTGGCAAGGTAGCTTACCGTCTTGAACTACCAGAGGAGCTAAGTGGGATCCATGGCACGTTTCACGTATCGCAATTAAGAAAGTGCCTAGCAGACGAAACGACCTATATCCATTACGATGATATTGAAGTGGATAATAGTCTAAATTATGCGGTAAGACCGGTTGAAATTTTAGACAGAAAGGTCAAGCGTTTACGAAATAAACAAATTGATCAAGTCAAAGTCAAATGGGAGCATAGAAAAGGCTCTGACACCACGTGGGAGACCGAGGAAGAGATGCGTCGGCTTTATCCTACTTTATTTGGTACGTAATTCGGTTTCGGGGACGAAACCCTTTTTAAGGGGGGTGGACTTGTAACACCCCGAAAATATAAATACTGATATCAGGAAATTAAGGATTTCATAAAAAAAAAAAAGAATTGACCATCTAGAAATTTTAACCTAGTTAAAATTTCAAGGCTAGAAATAACTAACACTAGGTTAAAAACACTAGTAATTAAAGCTAGATGATAAGTGAGGGACTAAACTTGCCTAAGAATGAAAGATAAATGCTGTATTTTAATAAAATTCACCAAACACACCATTTTTGGTGTGTCTGGTCGAACCAGAGAAAGGGGGCGACCAGGGTGTTCTCCAAACCCAAACCCAAACTTCATACTAAAATCTGCAAAATTGAAGCCTCAAATCCGTCCCAAATCGAATTCTAAACACAAATCAGTAATCCCCTCGTTGTAAGGATCAAAAGGTATGTAAAATCTTGGTACTTTAATCCATTATGAATTCTAGGTTAATTTTGAAAAGCTGAAATTGAGCCTAGATATGCCATGCATGATTGAATGTTGAAATAATATGATGTTTAGAATCAAACCCTAGGTGATTCCTTGTGAAAACTTTGCATCATAGTTGTAAAGTTTGGGGTTTACATGTTAGGAGGCTATGAGCTTGAAGAATACTAGAATTATGATTATTGTTATAGTGAAATCTGAATTTGTTAAAGTAAATTCAGAAATATAGATGTCAAGTTTTATGTAAAATTTATAAATTTAGCAAAAATAGATGTTAATTACAAATCATGAACTTGGTGATAAATATAGAAGAATCTGACCCATTAGGTGTTTGTTGAAATGCCTAAGAGAGGATTTAAATGATAAAAATATGATGAGAACGCAGATTTGATCATGTTTCACAATGATATGAATATGGTCATGAAAAGAGTTCTAAACAAGTTGTAAAACTCTTATTCTAGGCAAAGAGTCCGGATCATCAAGCGGACAAGCCGGAGGAAATTCACGAGGGAAAGGCGTGCTTTAGAGGTACGAAAATTATCGTTTCGTTACATTATACATAAGTTGTGGTTTTATGTTGTAGTTATGAAAACATGGCAACAAGATAGTTCAATACGTCATGAAAGTGACTTTTGCATCTTAAGCAAATGAAACAGGTCAAAATATTTGATAGAAATTGGATTTTTGTAATATCCTATTGGATGTCCAAGTTTTGGCATCCAAACGGGTCGAACAAACAAGTAAGACATAATTAATACTCCAGGATATGATAGATTGTTCTTTGATACTTGTTATTATATAATACACGTTAGAAACATGAGATTTTGTTGTAGTGGGTTGTTAGAAAAACGAAATCCGAGAGTTGATTCTGAGTGAAAGAAATAAAAACAAGCAAAACATAGATTTCCAGGTCTCACCGTAAATTACGGTGATACCGTAATTTACGGTTGAGGTCAGATGTTTACGGTATGATCCTCCTGCTTTACGGTGAACCAGGACCTCTCAGGACTCACCGTAACTTACGGTTCCACCGTAAGTTACGGTGGAAGCAGAAAATGTTTTATTTTTTTTTAAACTTGTTGTTGGTTTCCATGTTATTGTATTACATCATAACAAAGTTAAAACTAATGTTTCAAAGATTTTTGAACCTAGGTGATGTGGTGGATCTTATGGATGGTGGTCAAGCAACAGCAAGGAACCGAACACGACTTTTGAAGCTTCCGCTATGTTTTAAATCTTAATCAAATTTTGTTCATGGGTTGTAAACTTTTTCTTAAACGGCTTTTGGATGTTTCACATTAGTCTTTAGTTGACTAATGTTTATGATACTTGAACTTGACTTATGAAACTTATATTATCTTGATATCTTTCGTATAAAAGCTTAAAATTTGTCGTAAATTCAAGTTAAAATTTAAGGGTGTTACATTTTGTCATGTACATGCGTTTAATTCCCAACATACTTGTTTTGTCACGTACATTTCGTAAGAAGCTTTTCGTGCACTGAACCTTCACCTCCAATCATTTCCTGGTCAAATCACACACTATAAAGTTTAAACTTATCGTGTGTTGCAGTTTGGAAAGATGACCGAATAGAGTTCTGAATAAGAAACTGTGGAGAAATACTCTAAAATTAACAAGGCGGTCTCTTTGTTGCGTACTGATTACTGAAAAGATTTGTTGAGATCGAAGAAAAGAGTAAAAAAGATTAATTGAGGCGTACATTAGGAACAAGAAGTCCAACAATCCGAAGATCCTTGTTTTGACAACCCTACACGTAACAATATGTGGTTCTAATGTCCTACTACTACAATCCTTCCTACATTATTGAAAATTACTATCACCCCCACCAGATACAACAATTTGTCACTTTCAAAATTCAAATCAAACTAACAAGAAGTATCTCGAAGGTATCTTATTCATATTAATCCACCACGAAGGAGGAGACTCAATTGTCGCTGCACTGTTCTCGTTGTGGTCGACATATACCAACGGTTCTGCGATGAAGATGAAGATGAAGATGAAGATGAAGATGAAGATGAAGAAGAAGAAACGAGGGTTTATTCTCTTTAATCTATTAGAACGATCCTTGTCTCTGAAATAACTCGCCATTCTCTTGCACCTATATACGTTGAAAGACAAGAATACAACGTTCATGTATCACAAGGAATGACCGATCTAAGGCAGAGAACCTGATTCAGATACACAAATTCATCACCGGTTTCTACAGCACAAGCACATACACAGTTAGGGTTTAGAATGTTTGAACTATTCGGATTTTGTTGGTTTGTCGGGTTGTATAACTACAATCTCTCAAGGTCTTAAGTGATGGACAATTGGCTAAAAGATGTAGAAGAGTTTGTGTAGAGATCTTTACATAAATCAAGCATGGTTTCTCGACAAATGAAGTATTATCTGACAAAACTCAAAACAATTGTAATCTTCCCAGTAATCATCCATAACAAGGTGAGCTCGTGTATTGGAACCTGGCGCATCAACAAAACTTGGTGCAAATCATTCATGTTCATGTTTTTCCTTGTACCTCTATTCCCTAGAGAGAATACTTGTCCTTGTTGCCTCTTTGGGTGGTAAAAGACATAGGATGGTTTCTAATACAGGCTCTTTTAGAGAAGCGTTGGGTTTTTTCTCTTCCGGTTACCAGGCCTATCATCTCCGTCTATGTTTGGTTTCCTCAACGAAGAACCATCAGCCATTATCTGCCCTTTGTTATTCGTTTTTTGGATTGTTCTAATAGATTAAAGAGAATAAAACCATTTTTTATCACAAGAATACGGGCCGTATACTAATATACGGCTCGTATACACCATGTGAAAAAAATTTACCGTATCAATTTTTACCCTTTAACCGATCGTATGCAATGTATACGATGCTTTTATACGGGCCGTATAATATTATACGGCCCGTATACTTTGGGTAAAAATTGGTAAAAAATGGTTTATTCTCTTTAATCTATTAGAACGATCGTTGTAATCATAGCTGGAATTTGTGGATCAACAGAAATAACTGCTCAAAGATACTTTGAAAACCCAACATCAACAAATGATTGGTTTAATACCAACTGCTTGAAATCCCTTTCGTTTTTTGGATCGTTCTAATAGATTAAAGAGAATAAACCAAATGATTGGTTTAATACCAACTGCTCGAAATCCCTTTCGTATACAGTTTTACCATATGGTTGTATCAGACTCCCCCCTCCTTTTCTCTCTCTGACAACCCTAGACCCAAACCATCGCAATCCACCATGGTTCTGCGAAAAAAACCATCGCAATGCACGAAGATCCTTGCATTAGACACAATTTGATGGAATTTGTGGATCAACAGAAATAACTGAAATAACTCGCCATTCTCTTGCACCTGTATACGTTGATTGTGGAATTGGGTCCGTCGCATTATAGAAGATACATATCGTCCGTTCAAGTTGAGCTTCCTCTACGAAGAAACTGTTGGAATTTGTCGCATGATAGAAAATACGTATCGTCCGTTCAATACCATGTGAAAAAAGATTCTTGCCAGCAGAGTTTTGTTGGTTTATTTTCAGGTATGGTTCTCGTTGTTTTCAATTTGTTGGAATTTGTGGATTTCGGTTGGTTCAGATCTCGGAAGTACTGAACAACAGAAAATAACTGCTTTGAAATTTGTGGATTTCGGTTGGTTCAGAAGCTTAACGAGAGAAACAGCTAAGGTTGAGCAAGAATTGGGTCCGTCGCATGATACATATCTCGGAAGTACTGAACAACAGAAAATATCGTCTGTTCAAGTTGAGCTTCCTGATACATATCTTCTTGAGTATTTTTCTAACTTTATGCTTGCATCTACCACAGTGAATATTAATTGAACTCAACTGTCGCTGCACTGTTCTCGTTGTGGTCGACGTATACCAACGGTTCTGCGAAAAGAAAAACATTATCTGTTCATCATTGTTCTTGAAGATGAAGATGAAGAAACAAGGGTTTATTCTCTTTAATCTATTAGAGCGATCCTTGTTTTGCTTCAAGATTTACGTTTGATGTCCTAGTTTGATCACATTTGACTTTTTCTTCGTTTTTTGGATCGTTCTAATAGACTAGTAGGGTGCCCGCGCGATGCGGCGGGGGCAACACTTTGCATTGTGGCACTCATTTCTAGTAGTTTTCTTATTCGTATAATATTTTTATTATTGTGGTGGATATATGTCATAACTGTTACACATGTCTAGAATTTTAAATATCAAGTAATTCAAGAAACCATTGGTGTAATAAAGTAACACACGAATAAGAAAAAATAATCTTAAACATAATTAAAAGTTATATAAAGTAGCACACAAATAAGGAAAGATAAGTCTCAAACATAAATGTTGAAAACTAAAAGCTCAAATGTCAAGTACTTGCATCACGAGGTTAAAAATTTAGTAATCATATGGTCTAAACCCGCCAATTGAGAAGAACTGGCTTTTTGTTGGAGTAAAACAAGTAATGAATAGGGGAGTTGTATCTATATATAACACATTTAAAACCTACGAATTTTTAACAAACTGTAGCTTTTTTTAATCAACTAATCTTATCTTATTAGTTAAAATTTTAAATAATAATCCCTATTATAATGCAACAACATCTAGTTTACTTGTTGTAGCTTTTTTAAAATAACATAATCTTATCTTATGTTGTTTTTTAAATAATAATCCCTAAAAAAATGCAAGAAGATCTAGTTTAAATTTGCTGTAGCTTTTTTGAAATAAAGTAATATTATCTTATGAGTCTAATTTTTAAATAATATCCCCTAAAAATGCAACAAATACGAACTATCTAGTTTAACTTGATGTAGTTTTTTTTAAATAACTAAACTTATTCGCAATGAGTCTAATTTATAACTGATAATCCCTAATAAAATGCAACAATATCTAATCAACATTTTTATCTTATCAGTCTAATTTTTTTCACTTTCGATTATGTATCTAGTCAAGTTTCAATTTCATTTACTTTCCTTGTAACTGTTTCTTATAATATGATACTTACCCAAATTAGGGCTTTTTTTAGGGATTTTTTATATTGGTTACGTGCTATATATAATGCATAGTTATTAAAATACACCATGTTTTAAAATTGTTCCTTAAATCACTCCTATTTAATCTCTCATTATATTTTTTAAATTTTCAATCTATCTATATTAATTAAAATTTTCAATTAGCTCAGGGCCCTCATATTACGTTTTTTCCCCACTGCCCCTGATTTTTCATATGAGCTTCTAAATAAAAGTCATAATATTTGGCATTTATTTAAGTGGAAAATACTTTAATACACGAATTATTATTAAGAATCAAACAAAAAAAAAGAACATAAAATAGAATCTTAAACAGTTGTTTTATTATTTCCAACCAACACAAACTGAAAATGAGAAAAAAAAAACATAGAAAACATTTGCTAGATATCATTGTGACAACCCTCACCAAACCAGGTATCCGTACGAATTAATTAATATTTAATTACTGCTTAATTACTGTGCTTGCTTACAACTGTGATTAAACTGCTTACTGATTTCTGATACATACATACTTATGCATCACATTTTATACTGTCACTCTATTATTTTTACACAACCGTCAGTGACAACCTTGATGCACAAAAGCACAGTGAGCACACTATACGGATAACCCAGTAAACATGCTGACATAGCCAGCATCAGACAATTACTGTCTCTAAGGCCAGTTTGAGCCGGGAATAGATTACTACACTAGTAGGGAGTGTAGGGAGATGAGGATTGTAGAACTGCGTCACTAGGTGATAATTATAGTGACCGGATGTGCCTAAAACGTACTTCGAGTACAAAATTCAGCACTTTAAATAAAAATTCAGCATTTATCTAAACTAGTAAAGTGCAAAAAGTTGGAAAAATATTACTAGACACATTCCAAAATGTCGGGAATAAACTGTGTCACTAAAATAAATAATATTAACGACACTTTAAATAATTATTTAGCGCTTTAACGGAGTAATATCCAACCGTACAACCGGACTTAACTCGGAACATAAAAATATTGTCATTGACACTATTTTTTCTTTTTCTGAACCAGTTAGGGTCCCCGAATACCCTAACACCCGTTATATTTTACTACACACAAATAACTAAACATAAATTCTAACTAACTAACTAGTGTGTAACTAGCTAGTTAAATTCTAATTACAAACACCCCCTCAAGAACCGTTCGGTTCCCTCCTAGGGAACCACCATCCTTACAAGTTTAGTTATTTAATTCTTGTGCTTCATATCATGTTAGCATATTATCTAATGGATAATGATTTTGATTGGTTTATAAATAGATATAGTGGATCATATCCACTTCATAAATCACACTACAAAAAAAATATATCATCTTCCTCTCCTTTCCATTGTTGGCTTCGGCCGAACATAGCCCACCCCCAACATCATTTTTCAACCTTGATCAAAGCAACCTATTATCGGTGAAGGATCACGTATAAGGAACCTCGGTGCACTCGGATTGCGAAGGACCTCGTTACATTGCTTTAATCCACTCATTTTTCGACTAGAATCTTCCCTAGCCTTGAGCTAGTAGTAAGTTACTCTAAACGCCTTCTTGATCTATTCTAAAGTGGATAATAAGAATTTTGTCGGGTGGAAATCATGAACATACTATATCACCTACTAAAAGTCTTGTAAAAGAATGAACATGATGGTTAATAAATGGATAATTGTGTAAAACTTGTGAGACTTGTTTTATTATGATTATTTAATGTTGATTTATGCTAGTAGTAGCTCGGATCGTCATCTAACCCGGCTAAGCCTTGTTCATGTAACATGACCTAGAGTATGTTAAAATATGAAAGAGGTTAAATGATGAACACTACTACATATTAAACATGAACTTGTGTAAAAACAATATTTCTTATGAAATGGAGTTCTAAACTAGTAGATCTACGGATCTACAAGTGGTATTTTCAAGGAACCAAGTGTCAAGTGAAATCATATTTTCTAAGTCGGATCTTTCCTTAACAAAGGTGATTTTTGCGAACACACAAGTGTGTAGACACTTGTGTAACAAAGAGTTTTAACAAAGAATTATTGTTGTAATTTTTGACAAGAAGTTGTGGAAATGTATTTTCCTTAAAAACGAGATTCCCAAGAAACCAAGCTTATTTATAAAAAGGTCTACTACAAATATGGGGAAATTACTACATATTTTACGCAAACCACAAGTTCATGTATTTTTGCGACTTATATCTAGTATTGACTAGTTTGATGGTTTGAATATTGTTTATTTTTTATTGAGAAAATTGTTGTTTGAAATTATAAAAGAAAATGATACGCTTGAAAGCGTGGCCACCTCCAGTTACAGGGGAAACTCTGGCGAAATTTTTCCAAAAATCTAACACTTGGAAATATTTTTTTTATCACAAGTGTTATGGATATATTTTTAACTTGTTTTCCTAAATAACTTTCGCCACGATTTATATTACGAAACTTCCAAGTGTCGGAGGTGGGATTTTCACAAATAAAACTTGCTAAAATATATACATTTAGAATATATATTTTCATAACAACACTTGTGTAACTTTTTGTGATTATTTTGTGAACTACGTAAATATTATTTTTAGGGTAAAAATAATATTACTGAATATTAACGGCTCCAAAAATAATACGAACGCCTTCACAATAAATATTCAAGTTACACCGGTATTATTATTACCACCCGATCTTTATCCGTAACTTACGTATTTTCAGAAAATACTCATAAGTGTGTATTTTGACAAGGATATTATTTTGGAAAATTATTTGGGATAAAAGATAATATTTTTGAGAAAAATATTTATATTTTGGAAGTAAAGTATTTTGGTCAAATGAAATAGAATATATTACATTAAGTGAGACTTAATAATATATTTCGAAGTCATACGAACGCACATGTATTAAAACCCCCATCCTTGGGAAGGATTATATTTACAAAATAATTACGAAATGTAATCACGAAATAGTTGCCTAACTATTTCCCAAAGACATTAAACCTTAAACTAAGGCACGGTCGTCCGTCTAATAGAAGTTAGTACGTGTAGGTCGTCGCACAGCAGGTTGACCGGGAGATTTCTAGTTTGAGACGCACTACGGTGAGTTCATGTCCCCTTTTTCTCTTAACTGTTTTCAGTTTTTAAACTGCGGAGGTGAAATACATGTTACATTTACTACAAACGTTTTATACACGGTATGATTAGCTAAGGAACTTACTACTAGATCACGTGAATGGATAGGCTATTATCGTAAGACCATTAATCCTTGTATAAGGACCGAGAGGCATGAGTGATAGATCTATCGGGTGTTGAGAGCCCCACACATGGGCCAGCGTGCGGCTGCATGTGGTGACTATGTCGTTCCGCCGGAAGGACCGGTATAAAATACGCGTTACAGGTTTGAGTGCTTCCTAGTCCATGTCACTTATTAATGTATTAGCTACACATTAATCGATCTCTTTTTCCTTAATTGCTACATACCAGGGATTTTCATACATACAGACTTGTTTACAAAGGTTTATTTACTCACTTACACATGAACTCGCTCAACATTATTGTTGATTTTTCAACTTATTTGTATTTCAGGGAATTAAAGGATCTGGCGCGGTATGACACGTTTTCCCGCTGCATTAGTTTCGAGGTCATCCGAGTTTCAGGGATGTGACTTTTTCCTGGGCGAGTCACAGTTCTTAAACTGTGTTTATTTCTTGTTGGTGTTGTGTCTTTTGAACACTGTTTATGTTTGTTAGGATGTGATATCCGTTAAGACAATGTTGTGGATCTTTACTCTTCAAACTTATTTTGAATGGATGATCTTGCATGGTTTTTATTTCATATAGCTTGTTATGGTTAAGCTATGGTATTAACAAGTCACACCAAAATAACCACGCTTCCGCAAAGCCAGGGTGTGACAGCTTGGTATCAGAGCTCTGATCATAGCGAACTAGGATTCCTTCTCGAGTCTAGACTATGATCACTAGGGCTCTCACGAAAACATTTTTACACTGCATACTACTTAAGTCCAGATCCAAAACTTTTTACAAACAAATGTTGAGCACATTTATTTATTATTTATAGGCTCAGTCTGGGAGGCTGAGGCTCGGTCTGGAAGACCGAGGCTCGGTCTAGGAGACCGAGGTAGTTGGCTAGTGAGACTAGGAAGAGCAGTCTGAGAGGCTGGGAGAATTGGCTAGTGGGACTAGGAAGAGCAGTCTGAGAGGCTGGGAGGCTAGTGGGACTAGGAAGATCAGTCTGGGAGGCTGGGAGGCTAGTGGGACTAGGAGAATTATTTGATTGCTTACTTGGTGAGTAATGTGTTTATATGATTATATGATTGATTGTTATACGTATGTGTGTTTGTGTTACAAACGTCATGCCTTCATCATGTACTAGAAAGATGGACACTACGAATCCCATGGCCATAGTATCAGACCACATAGTTTCATCAGAGCACGAGGTGTACATTTCCGATACTACCGACACCGACGATGACGACTTTCAGCCCTTTGCGCTGCCTGATGTCGTAGTAGAGACTGCTGATGGCCATCTTGTTGAGAATTTGCCACTCGCGGTGGTCCCTGCTCATGTGCCCCTTGCCGCTTATCCCGTTGTTGAGATGCCCCCCGACGTTGTCTCTGACGACGATAACGATCTATTAGAGGAGGACCCATTTGAGGGCGAGGCCCTATTGCTGCTGGTGATAGCCTACCGCTTGCTGACGCTCCTGCAAGAAGAGGCTCATGCCCACTCACCTGTCCCAGACTCATTTAAGTCTGTGACGTCCGCATCTTTGCATACACCGGGAGTGCAGCACCACTCACACGACGCCGACCCTGATATGGCATCATCAGCTGCACCAGTTCTCGCACACAGCATTGAGTTTGATCGCGATATTGAGGACAATTCTGTTTTTCCACCTGGTTTTGATCCAGACCATGACATTGAGTTCATACACTTAGACCGGCCCTTGGAGGATTCTGTAGTCCCTGTCGACCCTATGTTTGTTGATCCAGCTGATTTTGAGATGGAGTTTGTTGATCCGGAGCCGGTTGTGGCCCCTGAGCCAGGCGTTGCTCCTGACCCCGCATTGGAGCATGACCCTGTTCATGCCAATGCACCTGCTGTTGCTCCTTGATTGATCATCTGCTTGGACGAGAGAAAATTGGGGTAACTGTGCAAGACAATTTATTATTACGGGGGCCCACGTAATAATGACTTGTAGTGCACAGAAAGCCTGGTGGACTCTGCGGGCCAAGCTAATGAAAACCAATGTAGCAGGAAATAACTAAAACACGAATGACCAAGGCGATGAGTTCATTCCATTACAAGCAACAAGCCAAATTGGCAAGCCTATGTGAAGGCTCAGAAATTTATTTCCCCACTCATACATTGAGTATATTTGCGTGTGAAATTGGGTGATTACATGATGGCTTATGGTGCTATATATCTCATAGACAATTGAAACGTTGTCTAACCCGCTTCACACCACTTCGAAAAAAGAGAATGTCACCCAGACGTGACACAAACACCAGTACGTTGCCAAGGACAGAAGCCGAGCTGCAAGAACGCATCTCACAGGCAAATGCACGACATGAAGCCCTCCGCTCTAAGCACAACGATGGCATTACTGGAAATAACCCTCCAACTGGCTGCACCTATAAGTAGTTCCTGAACTGCAAGCCTTTGAACTTTGACGGAATAAGAGGCGCCGTTGCATTTGTTCGTTGGTCCGAAAAGATTGACTCCATCCTAAGAATGAGTAGCTGTTCGCCCCAACGGAGTGTTACCTATATCTCAGGGTTATTTCTAGATGGCACACTCTCATGGTGGAACCTCCAGGTTCAGACCCTTGGTACAGATGCTGCTTATGCACTGAGCTGGGACGAGCTCAAGGAAATGATGGAGAAGAAATACTGTTCTAGGGCTGAAATCCAGAAGCTTGACGCGGAGTTCTGGAATTGAAAATGGACGGACCAAAGATTCCTGAATACGTCCAGCAATCTCACGACTTGTCTAGGGTCGTCCCCTACTTAGTCAAACCGGAGTTCAAAAGGATTGAACGATTCATTTGGACACTTGCACCCCAGATCAGGGGTATGGTTACTACCTCAAAGCCCTCAACCATTGCAGAGGCTATCAATATGGGTGATTTATTTATAACATGAGATGTTATGTGTTGATATTGTTGTATACTTACGTACACTCTACTTACTATGACCTGACCAACGTGAACCATCTTTTAGAGGATGCCGCCGAGACGTCGAACACGAATGCCTACCAATGAGGCAGAGCTTCAGCAGGTCATCGCGGCTGCCATCGCGCAATACGCCGCCTCTCAAGGAGGAACTAGCGGAAGTAATTCTGGCAATACCGGCAACAACAATCCACCTCATGGCTGTACCTACTGGCACTTCCTCAACCACGAGCCTCCAAAGTTCGACGGCACTGGAGGTGCCATAGCCTTTGTAAAGTGGATCGAAAGAATGGATTCCATCTTTCAAGTGAGTGGTTGTACGCCAGAACAACAAGTCCCATAAGTTTCTGAGCTGCTTCTAGATGAGGCTCGATTATGGTGGAATCTTTAGATTCGTATAAAGGGCGCTGCTGCAGCATATGCGTTAACATGGAGTGAGCTGAAAGGAATGATGCATAAGAAGTATTGCTCCCAGGCGGAAACCCAGAAATGGGAAGATGAATTTCGGAGCCTGATGATGGAAGGTCCGAAGGTGTTGGAGTACGTGCAACGACTTCATGATCTGTCACGAATTGTTCCGTACCTGGTAAAACCAGAACTGAAGAAATTGGAACAATTCATTTGGGAACTGGCGCCTCAAGTCTTGAGCTTGATGACAACATCAACGCCACCAACAACTGATGCTGCAAGTAAGATGGGTTTGGCACTCGCTACGGAGGCACTTAGACTAGAAAAACTTTCAAGCCCTGTCAAGAAGAAGGAGACTCAGGTAGAGTCATCCGGAAGGAACAAAAGGAAGCTCACTGAGGGTACCCGAACGAATAATGAGAACAAAAGAAATGGTTATATGGGCACTCTGCTCAAGTGTAACACATGCCAGCGTCATCATTCTGGCCGATGTGGACAGAAAACATGTGAAGCTTGTGGGAAGAACGGTCATTTGAAGGATACTTGTTGGGATAGTAATGGCCGGGGTGGCAAAGGAGGTTCTGGTAATAGGAACAACAATCAAGGAGGTAACGGAAACGGAAACCGTGGAAACGTTGCGAATCAAGCTGGGAATGGGAATGGCCGAGGGCCAGGATGCTGTAACTGTGGGGAAATTGGGCACTTCCAGAAGGAAAGCCCGAAACTGGATCAAACTCGTGGGAGAGTATTCAACATCGGCACAAGGGAAGTGCGCCAGGATCCAAGCGTTGTCACGGTACGTTCCCGATAAACCAACACTTTGCATCTGCTTTGTTTGATACTAGTACCGATTATAGTTTCGTGTCATTAGAGTTTAAGAATACACTTGGGTTGACGCCTAGTAAGTTAGACGTTCCGTACTCCATCAAATCAGCAAATGGGAAACTAGTTGAGATCAGTGAAGTTGTCCGAGGAAGTGTGATTAAACTAGGAGGGCACGAGTTTACGCTAGATTTACTACCTGTCGGGTTGGGAAGCTTTGATGTGGTAGTGGGAAGGGATTGGCTATCGAGTAACAAAGCCGAGATCATTTGCCATGGGAAGACCATCCGCATCCCACTGATGGATGAAGAAAACATCATAGTGCACAGAGAGAAGCATGATAAGCCGCTGAGAATTATTAGCTGTCTAAAAGCTAGAAAGTGCTTGAAGAAGGGATGTGTTGCATTCTTAGCACACATTGTAGACAAGAAAGCTGCAGAACCGAAGATCAAATACATCCCTGTCGTGAGGGAGTATCCGGAAGTCTTCCCGGAGGACTTGCCTGGACTGCCACCTCAGAGGCAAGTGGAGTTTCACATCGATTTGGTCCCAGGCGCCGCGCCTGTGGCTAAGGCACCTTATAGACTTGCCCCGTCTGAGATGCAAGAATTGTCGACACAACTTCAAAAGTTGTTAGACAAGGGATTTATCCGACCAAGCTTCTCGCCTTGGGGAGCTTCGGTCCTGTTTGTCAAGAAAAAGGACGGTAGTTTTCGAATGTGCATCGACTACCGGGAGCTGAACAAGCTGACGATCAAGAATAGATATCCTCTGCCAAGAATTGATGATCTGATTGATCAACTGCAAGGTTCAAGCTTTTATTCAAAGATCGATCTTCGATCTGGATACCATCAGCTAAGGATACAAGAGGAGAGTATCCCGAAAACGGCCTTCAGAACTCGTTATGGACATTACGAGTTCCTAGTTATGCCGTTTGGGTTGACAAACGCGCCTGCTATTTTTATGGACCTAATGAACCGAGTCTGCAAGCCGTATCTCGATAAGTTCGTGATTGTATTCATCGACGACATCTTGATTTATTCAAGGACAAAGGCTGAGCACGAACAGCATCTAAGAGCTATTTTGGAGCTGCTGAAGAAAGAACAGTTGTATGCCAAATTCTCTAAGTGCGAGTTTTGGCTACGTGAAGTCCAGTTTCTTGGACACGTGATGAACGGAGATGGAATCCATGTGGATCCAACCAAGATCGAAGCGATCAAGAATTGGGAAACGCCAAAGACGCCAACCGAGATTCGACAATTCTTGGGTTTGGCTGGCTACTATCGAAGGTTCATTGAGGATTTTTCGAAGATCGCTCAACCATTGACGCTCCTCTCCCAGAAAGATAAGAAGTTTGATTGGGGAATCAAACAGGAAGAAGCGTTTCAGCTGTTGAAGGATAAGCTCTGCAATGCGCCAATCCTAGCACTACCGGAAGGTACTGACGATTTCGTGGTATACTGTGACGCCTCGCGTCAAGGATTGGGTTGCGTGTTGATGCAACGCCAGAAGGTTATTGCTTACGCATCACGTCAGTTGAAGGTACATGAGAAGAACTATACCACGCACGATTTGGAGCTAGGCGCAGTGATATTTGCTTTAAAGATCTGGAGACACTACCTATATGGTACGAAATGTACAATTTTTACAGATCATAAGAGCCTACAACACATATTCAACCAGAAGGAGTTGAATATGAGACAAAGACGATGGGTTGAGTTGTTAAATGATTACGATTGCGAGATAAAGTACCATCCAGGGAAGGCGAATGTGGTTGTCGACGCCCTAAGTCGAAAAGAGAGGATCAAGCCCATAAGGGTTAGGGATTTAGAAATGATTATCCAAACCGATCTTTCCTTGCGCATTCGTGCCACGCAGAAAGAAGCTCTTAAGGAAAGAAATCTTGAAGAAGAATATCTCCGTGGGATGGAGAAGCTATTGGTGCCAAACGAGGAAGGAACGTTATGTTTTGAGAAAAGGATTTGGGTTCCTCTGTTTGGTGGTTTAAGGAAAGTTGTTTTTGATGAAGCTCACAAATCGCGGTACTCTATCCATCCAGGAGCGGATAAGATGTACCAAGATCTCAAGGATTACTATTGGTGGCCTAGGATGAAGGGCGATGTTGCTGTTTATGTGAGCAAGTGTCTAACGTGTGCTAAGGTGAAAGCGGAATACCAGAAGCCTTCAGGACTTCTGCAACAACCTGAGATTCCCAAATGGAAATGGGAACAAATCTCCATGGATTTATTACAAAGTTTCCAAGAACGCCAAGAGGCCATGACACTATCTGGGTAATAGTGGACCGATTAACGAAGTCAGCGCACTTCTTACCTATCAGGGAGAAGGATAATACGAGCAAGTTGGCTGAAATTTACATGAGAGAAATCGTCACGCGCCATGGAGTACCTCTCTCGATCATCTCTGATAGAGATGGATGTTTCATATCAAGGATTTGGCAATCCTTCCAAGAAGCTTTTGGCTCACAATTAAATCTGAGCACTGCATTTCACCCTCAGACCGACGGTCAAAGCGAGCGGACTATTCAGACCTTGGAAGATATGCTGAGAGCATGTGTTATGGATTTGGGCGGTAGCTGGGATAAGCATTTGCCACTGGTCGAATTTTCATACAACAACAGCTACCACACCAGTATTGGAGCCGCGCCATTTGAAGCTCTTTACGGACGCAAATGTCGATCACCACTATGCTGGGCTGATGCAGGTGATAGACAACTTGTTGGTCCCGAATTAGTCCAAGAAACAACGGACAAGATTGCGCAAATTCGATAACGCATCGAAGCGGCTCGCGAAAGACAGAAAGCCTATGCAGATCCAAACCGGAAACATTTGGAATTCCAAGTTGGAGATATGGTTTTATTGAAAGTTTCACACTGGAAGGGTGTGGCACGCTTCGGAAAGCGTGGGAAGTTGAATACGCGTTACATTAGCCCTTTCATAATCCTGCAAAGGATTGGGCTTGTAGCCTACAAGTTGGACCTACCTGTTGAACTCCACGGTGTTCACGATACATTCCATGTATCCAATTTGAGAAAAAAAGTCCAACACAAGATACAGTGATAATTCCGGCTGACGAAGTTCATATCGACGACACACTCCACTTCACTGAAGAACCTGTTGAGGTCACGGATTGGAAAGTTAACAAAACTCGTAGGAGCAGTGTCAAACTCGTCAAAGTTCGTTGGAATGCAAGACATGGACCTGAATTCACGTGGGAACGTGAGGACCGAATGAAAGAAAAGTACCCCCACTTATTTCCCAAGACCCCTGCAAATAGAAGCAGAACTTAAATTTCGGGACGAAATTTCTTTAACTGGGGGAGAATGTGACAACCCTCACCAAACCAGGTATCCGTACGAATTAATTAATATTTAATTACTGCTTAATTATTGTGCTTGCTTACAACTGTGATTAAACTGCTTACTGATTTCTGATACATACGTACTCATGCATCACATTTTATACTGTCACTCTATTATTTTTACACAACCATCAGTGACAACCTTGATGCACAAAAGCACAGTGAGCACACTATACGGATAACCCAGTAAACATGCTGACATAGCCAGCATCAGACAATTACTGTCTCTAAGGCCAGTTTGAGCCGGGAATAGATTACTACACTAGTAGGGAGTGTAGGGAGATGAGGATTGTAGAACTGCGTCACTAGGTGATAATTATAGTGACCGGATGTGCCTAAAACGTACTTCGAGTACAAAATTCAGCACTTTAAATAAAAATTCAGCATTTATCTAAACTAGTAAAGTGCAAAAAGTTGGAAAAATATTACTAGACACATTCCAAAATGTCGGGAATAAACTGTGTCACTAAAAGAAATAATATTAACGACACTTTAAATAATTATTTAGCGCTTTAACGGAGTAATATCCAACCGTACAACCGGACTTAACCCGGAACATAAAAATATTGTCATTGACACTATTTTTTCTTTTTCTGAACCAGTTAGGGTCCCCGAATACCCTAACACCCGTTATATTTTACTACACACAAATAACTAAACATAAATTCTAACTAACTAACTAGTGTGTAACTAGCTAGTTAAATTCTAATTACAAACACCCCCTCAAGAACCGTTCGGTTCCCTCCTAGGGAACCACCATCCTTACAAGTTTAGTTATTTAATTCTTGTGCTTCATATCATGTTAGCATATTATCTAATGGATAATGATTTTGATTGGTTTATAAATAGATATAGTGGATCATATCCACTTCATAAATCACACTACAAAAAAAAAATATATCATCTTCCTCTCCTTTCCATTGTTGGCTTCGGCCGAACATAGCCCACCCCCAACATCATTTTTCAACCTTGATCAAAGCAACCTAATATCGGTGAAGGATCACGTATAAGGAACCTCGGTGCACTCGGATTGCGAAGGACCTCGTTACATTGCTTTTATCCACTCATTTTTCGACTAGAATCTTCCCTAGCCTTGAGCTAGTAGTAAGTGACTCTAAACGCCTTCTTGATCTATTCTAAAGTGGATAATAAGAATTTTGTCGGGTGGAAATCATGAACATACTATATCACCTACTAAAAGTCTTGTAAAAGAATGAACATGATGGTTAATAAATGGATAATTGTGTAAAACTTGTGAGACTTGTTTTATTATGATTATTTAATGTTGATTTATGCTAGTAGTAGCTCGGATCGTCATCTAACCCGGCTAAGCCTTGTTCATGTAACATGACCTAGAGTATGTTAAAATATGAAAGAGGTTAAATGATGAACACTACTACATATTAAACATGAACTTGTGTAAAAACAATATTTCTTATGAAATGGAGTTCTAAACTAGTAGATCTACGGATCTACAAGTGGTATTTTCAAGGAACCAAGTGTCAAGTGAAATCATATTTTCTAAGTCGGATCTTTCCTTAACAAAGGTGATTTTTGCGAACACACAAGTGTGTAGACACTTGTGTAACAAAGAGTTTTAACAAAGAATTATTGTTGTAATTTTTGACAAGAAGTTGTGGAAATGTATTTTCCTTAAAAACGAGATTCCCAAGAAACCAAGCTTATTTATAAAAAGGTCTACTACAAATATGGGGAAATTACTACATATTTTACGCAAACCACAAGTTCATGTATTTTTGCGACTTATATCTAGTATTGACTAGTTTGATGGTTTGAATATTGTTTATTTTTTATTGAGAAAATTGTTGTTTGAAATTATAAAAGAAAATGATACGCTTGAAAGCGTGGCCACCTCCAGTTACAGGGGAAACTCTGGCGAAATTTTTCCAAAAATCTAACACTTGGAAATATTTTTTTTATCACAAGTGTTATGGATATATTTTTAACTTGTTTTCCCAGATAACTTTCGCCACGATTTATATTACGAAACTTCCAAGTGTCGGATGTGGGATTTTCACAAATAAAACTTGCTAAAATATATATATTTAGAATATATATTTTCATAACAACACTTGTGTAAATTTTTGTGATTATTTTGTGAACTACGTAAATATTATTTTTAGGGTAAAAATAATATTACTGAATATTAACGGCTCCAAAAATAATACGAACGCCTTCACAATAAATATTCAAGTTACACCGGTATTATTATTACCACCCGATCTATATCCGTAACTTACGTATTTTCAGAAAATACTCATAAGTGTGTATTTTGACAAGGATATTATTTTGGAAAATTATTTGGGATAAAAGATAATATTTTTGAGAAAAATATTTATATTTTGGAAGTAAAGTATTTTGGTCAAATGAAATAGAATATATTACATTAAGTGAGACTTAATAATATATTTCGAAGTCATACGAACGCACATGTATTAAAACCCCCATCCTTGGGAAGGATTATATTTACAAAATAATTACGAAATATAATCACGAAATAGTTGCCTAACTATTTCCCAAAGACATTAAACCTTAAACTAAGGCACGGTCGTCCGTCTAATAGAAGTTAGTACGTGTAGGTCGTCGCACAGCAGGTTGACCGGGAGATTTCTAGTTTGAGACGCACTACGGTGAGTTCATGTCCCCCTTTTCTCTTAACTGTTTTCAGTTTTTAATCTGCGGGGGTGAAATACATGTTACATTTACTACAAACGTTTTATACACGGTATGATTAGCTAAGGAACTTACTACTAGATCACGTGAATGGATAGGCTATTATCGTAAGACCATTAATCCTTGTATAAGGACCGAGAGGCATGAGTGATAGATCTATCGGGTGTTGCGAGCCCCACACATGGGCCAGCGTGTGGCTGCATGTGGTGACTATGCCGTTCTGCCGGAAGGACCGGTATAAAATACGCGTTACAGGTTTGAGTGCTTCCTAGTCCATGTCACTTATTAATGTATTAGCTACACATTAATCGATCTCTTTTTCCTTAATTGCTACATACCAGGGATTTTCATACATACAGACTTGTTTACAAAGGTTTATTTACTCACTTACACATGAACTCGCTCAACATTATTGTTGATTTTTCAACTTACATGTATTTCAGGGAATTAAAGGATCTGGCGCGGTATGACACGTTTTCCCGCTGCATTAGTTTCGAGGTCATCCGAGTTTAAGGGATGTGACTTTTTCCTGGACGAGTCACAGTTCTTAAACTGTGTTTGTTTCTTGTTGGTGTTGTGTCTTTTGAACACTGTTTATGTTTGTTAGGATGTGATATCCGTTAAGACAATGTTGTGGATCTTTACTCTTCAAACTTATTTTGAATGGATGATCTTGCATGGTTTTTATTTCATATAGCTTGTTATGGTTAAGCTATGGTATTAAGAAGTCACACTAAAATAACCACGCTTCCGCAAAGCCAGGGTGTGACAATCATATTAGACTTCATGATATCTGTTCCGCTTCTAAATTGACACCCGAGGTATTTTTAATCGGGTTTTGTCGTTTGAATCTGCAGTATCTTTAAATTCTTCCGCTTTGTCATCGTCATCGGAATCATCTAAATCAACCACGTCACTCCATTTCCATTCCGAGAGTCTCTTGTATCTCTTCCTTTGAGCTTCACATTTTCGATCCTTCAAAAAAAAGACAAAAACTGAATACAAAAGTTAAAAAAAGATTAAATAAACCTTAAAATTACTTCTTCAGTAAATTCACGTTGAAGATGAGACTTGTACGGGCTGAACATGTGATCGTAACTGATTATCTCAACAGATTTATCACCATCATCCTGCAAAAAAACCGTTAATATGAACAACTCGTTATTTAATCGAACAACCTGTTATGAACAGCTCGTTATTTAATCGATGTTTGAACAGAAAAAATTAATAAAACAATCAAAATTGAAACCTTAGAAGCGGGAGCTGCAACTGGATTGTTTAAATCGGAGCGTTCACCTTCCAACTGAAACGAAAAAATAACATATATTAAAATTCGCATAAAATTAAAACATAATTTATAAATTGATGCGAATTAACAATCTAACCTTTGAAAGTACAACATCATATGATTGTTTTTTCGCAATCACTGGATTCGAAATTGGATCCATTATCAAATGTTTAGCAATAGAAATGGGTGCCCTACTATGTATTTATAGTAGGAATATATTGGTGAATTAGGGTTATTTTGAAATCTGGCACCTTTTTGTTTGGGAAGTTAGTTGCATCTATTTAATTTTGAATCTACCAGTCTTAAAAAAAACAAATGTGCATAAAATAATAATAATAATAATTGTATCTAGTTAAATGTTTGTTTTCAACTGTGAAATAATAATTATATGTATTGTTACTTTGAACAAAATAATTATATATACTTTGATTTGTTAAAAATTCATATTAACGGTTTTCGTCTTGCAGATTTATGAAGTGCCCCGGTGCCGATTTATCATCTTGGAGTTGATGTATCTAGTTTCAACTGTGAAATAATAATTATATGTATTGTTACTTTGAACAAAATAATTATATATACTTTGATTTGTTAAAAATTCATATTAACGGTTTTCGTCTTGCAGATTAATGAAGTGCCGCGGTGCCGATTTATCATCTTGGAGTTGAGCTGAACTTGTTATATAGAATAGATTTTAATTTGATTATCATGTACCAGAAAACTTGGAGGAATATTGCGGCTGGTAAAGTTATATTAAAAATGAGTAAATTTACCCATTAATAATCACTACAAACATAGTGTTAATTTTTTTTTTAAATTTAAAGACCTTATAAATATTTAATTATTAACTATAAACATTCTAGTTAATTATTAATCCGATACCAATGTGATATAAATCAAATTTTGTTTAAGATAAAGGTTAAATAGTAAGAATAGAAAATATCGAAGAAAAAAAAAAGAAATATGTTGCAAAAGTATTAAATAATAAGTGTAATAAACACGTGTGTGTTTCAACATTGAAGATTCTTTTGAATTATAAAGAGGGAGGAAGTGAAACTAATTACCCATAATTATGTTAAATGTCAAGGATTTAAATGTAATAGATTGAGGGACTAAAAAATAATTATGGTTTAAAAGACCACTTTACCCTCATTTTAGGGGTTTATTTATAAATAAGGGGGTAAGAAGTTCTTAACTTTTGGGAATCCTTCCCTCCTGCATTATAATATAGTATAGATTAAAGAAAATAAACCCATTTTTTACCACAACAATACGGGCCGTATACTAATATACGGCTTGTATACACCATGTGAAAAAAATTTAACGTATCGTATACAATGTATACGATGATAGTATACGGCCCGTATACAGTTATACGACCCGTATACTATGGATAAAAAATGGTAAAAAAATGGTTTATCCTCTTTAATCTATTAGAACGATCCTTGTTTTGACAACCCTGATTCTGATTCATCGAATACATCTTTTTGTACGTTGACCATGTTTTTTGACAAATCGTCTGCTTCCTGAATCTGAAAGTTAACTAGACCCCTCAAGCTGTCATTCATAACAACTAAGCGTCTGGAGAGGAGTATGTTGATATAGGAGAGTTGATGCAATTTTCCAAGCATTTTATCGTGTTTTGTAATTTTAATGAAGCAATGAAGATTGAATATGGAAACCGCATCATTTTGTATATGGAAACAGTGGCTATGGGAAATACAAACCTGACACGTCTTCTGTGATGATTCGAAACATTCCGAATAACTAGCAGAAGAACCCGACACGTCTTCTCCTAGTTACTCTTTTCTTCGATTTCAACAAATCTTTCAAGACCATTCACCTCTTCCAACCTACCAAAACACCGTAAATCCTTTCTTTTCCATACTATTCTTCATAGCCATATTCCCACTCACAAGTTGTTGATCTTTGGGTGGTGATATACTCCCGAACAAACCATGCCCACCTTGACCATTGAGCTACGCTGAGAATCCACAACGCTTATGGCCAGTGTCACACCCCGATATTTCCACGTATTACCGGTGGGCCCGGTGGGGAGTATCGTGACGTAGTTGATATCATCATAGTCAAATAATCATAGTTCAATGCACAGCGGAAGTCTTAAAGTAAAATATATTACAAACCGAGTAAAAGTAACATACGTATTACAAACGGAATGTAAGAGGATCCACAGGCGGATCTTAAAACAGAAATATAACACTGTTCAACAGACTTTAGGCATTTAGAACTTGCAAGATTCCCTATTAACGCCCTGAGCTCCCAGCCAGTTTACGTACAGTACCTGTCACTTAACCTTTTTGGAAAATACGTCAGTTTACACTGGTAAATACAATTAACTGACTCGTATGAAAATGTTTAAGAAAATTGATTTGAATGCACAAGGCACAAAAATTCTTTTATAACTTGGGACAATTATATTAATAACAATCTTGTATCAGATTTACATGTTTGTCCAACATTTAGGGTCGGTGATTATACAAACCGATCAAGATTAATCGACACACCACAAATATATCTCACCAGAAGTTACCCGTACGAGTGAGTATATATTTTACATACGCAACAGGAGGTGTTATGCCTACACCTTGTGCTTAAGTTGTGGCCATTCACTTTTTTTTAAATGAGCCAAGGATATCCAGGACACGGTCATTAACCCCCAATGTTATTTGTTATCAAGCAATACAGATTAAAATGGGATTATGCAATTTAATCATCTCTGATTAAAAGGTTTCTACACCCGACCAAGCGGTATTTTTTTATAATACCGTATCCCAAGCCCGTATAACAGAAAATAAGTTAAAAGTACTTACCTGAGCTTAAAAATGCAATTTATACTCAGCCGTATATTCTAATCAGCAAGCACAAGTACTTCTACTGGGGCTCTCAATCTGGAACGAAGGTTTTATTAACCTATTAGATTCCTAACGGGTCTTATTTAAGTAGAAACTTAGACCGGTTAGTTTTAAGGAAAGGTTTACGGTTCAAAACGCAAGATTAAGCGAAGACCGGAATAGAATGTGATTTAGACCCAAAAGTATAGAGACTTGTATAAAACGGGTAAACTAAACACATTCTAAATTTCGAAGTGAAAATGATAAGGTTTGACCCGTTTCGGTTAATTCATGTAAACTAGTAACATAAACCGTACCGAACGTGTAAAATGCATAACAGGTATCCAAATAAGTCATGAACATGTTTCACAAGTTAATATGCCTTAAATATGTTGTGATATCAGTAGGATATCTTCCATTATGCCCAAAAAGAATTTAAAATCAAATTAAGCCCCGAAAGGGCATTTTGGTCATTTTAAAGATTATAAAAGAGGTTAAATGACAATCTGAGGTTCTGGTCTAAAATGATCAGTAAAAATATTTACTTTAATAAGTTATATCAGTAAAATATCTCACATATGTGAAATTTATCATTTATGGCCAAACTATGCACCGTAGGGGCATTTTGGTCATTTCACATATGCTTTAAGGGTTAATTTTGGAAATCCGAGTTCAAAACTTTTATTTACTGTTAAAGTATAAAATATTATTCATAACATCAGTAGGTATCAAGCTTTAGGTGCCTAATATGGTTTTAAACCATACTATGCGCCTAAATCGCATAAAAGTCGGTATTTGACGATATTCGGTTTAAATAGGGAAATCTGAGATTTTGACCAGCCTTTACAGTTTAAAATAACTTATTTATCATATAAAATTAGTAGAAAAAGGTTTGACATGTAAAGGATGTATAAAACTCGTTTTATCAGCAAAAAGGGCGTTATCGTCAATTACCGAGCCTATGCGAGAACTCCATGTTATGATTATCTTAAAATTTAATAAAAATTTCCAAAAATCCCAAAATATTATATTACATCAGTAGGTAAAATGTTTGATGTCAAAATTTGGGTTTAAATTGGCTTTATGCCGAAAATGCCGTTTAATTAATAAAAAGCTTTCAATTTACGCTATTGCGCATAACTCCCATTTTAGACCACGAACTGATGCGAAATTTTATGGACATGTTTATAAATCAGTAATAAAGGTTTTTGTTCTCTCACATTTTCAAAAATCTTGTTTTAATATCATAAGGGCATTATGGTCAACATTTAGGCATTAAACGGAAACATGCAATGAACTAAGATTTCTATGGAACCAAGTTGTATAACCTCAGAGGGTTATACTAACCTATAATATGGTCCTAAAGGAACCCTAAGGCCTATCTAAACTAATCTAAATCGGGTCAGAACTGAAAGTCAAAGCAAAAGTCAACTTTTGCGACTTTCGATTGCGAACCGAGCCTAAACTCAGAATTTGTCGGGTTGAACATGCTTAAACATGTTCTTATATTAATTACCAAGTTATTTAAGTGTTAAAACATGTTCCATAACTTCTGTATTATTAGTTATGAATTCATTAGTAAAAACTGACTCGTTTGACTTTTTATTAAGAAGTTTGACCCGACAATTGACTGAGTGAGCGTGGTAATTAGGAGGTGCCATTTTGAGGGTTTAACACCTACCTAATTATGGTCACGTAGCCATGTTCATTGCGAATAATGGCTCAACCGTTTAAAAGTCAAAGCGTTTATCGAAAACGCTTCACTTTTTGGCTATAAACGCTAAATAATATTAACTAGTCACGAAAGGACACTTACAGGGGTCCAGTGGACTGAATGAGGTTCTCAAAAGAGCTCAAGATCCTCTAAAAATCAGAGAGCAAGCAGATTGAAAGAAATGAGGTGCAAAGTGATCCATGATCAAGGGGGTATATATAGGTGTTTGAGAACCGTTAAGATCATTCATCGATAAACGAGCCTCAATCTGGACCGTACACTTCATACCCACTGATTTGGCAATCTATGCGTGCCCAAAAACCAGCTCCTAGTTTGATAAAACCAAGTGCTAAACCAGAAACCAGTTGTTGTTCAAGAAAAACTAGTTTTTGCAGGTCTGGGGACTCTCGCGGCCCACGTAGGATGAGTCCCCAGCCTTACGCAGCCTGCCTAGCTTACACAGATCAGCAACCAACTTTTAAAAGTTACAGAAATGGTCCCTGTGAGCATATCAGGTCCTGTTTAGCATGTTTAAGGCTCGTTAAGCCATTTCCAAGGCTCTACAATGATGCCTAAAAATAGGGGACATAAAACATGCCCAAAAATATGCCAGATGTCGGTTCGTTTGGCCGTACGGTCACGTCGTTCGACTAATTACGACGAAACACGAACGGACGCGAAAAACGATCCAAATTACGAGACGAATGGAATTTTATCATTCCAAACACTAAAATAAAATATTTTAATGCTTACATAAATTTTTGGATGTCCGGAGATATTCAGAACGTAAGATATGCGCGAAATGCAAACTTTTGCACTTTTTGACGCTTTTAGTCCCTGTTGATCAAAAAAGTTAATTTTTGCGCACCAAACACCTCTAAGCCTATTTCTAAGCTATGTAAAGGATATTTAGGGCATGTTTAACTTATGATCATATTCCGGAAGGTTCGATACCATACGAATCGATAGACTTTTGCAGTTTGACGCTAATAGTCCCTCAAATGCGCAAACTTGCGCATATCATCGTTCAATAGCATTGAAGCCTTATCTAATCCATATTAGGCATTCTTGGGAGTATTATTAAACATCATGATGCTTCGGGTTCGCAGAAAGGTCATTCAGAGGTATAATTAAACATATTGACGCTTTTAACCCTTTAAACTTGCAAAGTTGCGCATAACTTCACTTATAGGCATAAAAGCCCTTAATGGCCAATATTAGGCATTACCGAGAGTGTAATCAAATATCATGAAGCTCCCGGTTTGTTAAAAGGTCACTCAGAGGTAAGAATTAACATGTTGACGCTTTTAACCCTTCATCGCGCAAACTTTCAATTAATTATGCAAACGACTACACTTGATCAACAAGTGGCCTATTTGTGAATATGATTACCATGTAATGTTATTCAGAGGCTTATAATAAGCATGTTAACATTTCCAGTCCATCTATAATTAAAGTTTTCGATTTTTCGAAAAATTAGTCCCTTGAATTCAACGTTTGACTTTATTAAGGTTTATTACATGTGTCAATACATCATTGGACGTGATTTTACGAGGTGTTACAGCCAGATTCTTTCCTTCAATCTTGGCAAAATCAATGCTTGCTTGTTTTATTATTTTTCGTCTACATGTGTTTTGAAACAGTACGTTTTGCATCGGTGCCTGCTTGAATTGCAGAAAGCAAAGGAAAACGAAGATGAACATTGTTTGAGAACCTGATTCAGATACACAACGGTCTCTTTGCTTCGTCCACTAGAACTATTTGTGTATGCATTCTTTTGGTAGTTAACAACGATAATTAGAACATTGTTTGAGAACCTGATTCAGATACACAACGATCTCTTTGCTTCGTACACTAGAACTATTTGTGTATGCATTCTTTTGGTAGTTAACAACACTAATTAGAAAAAAATCTGTAAAATGAATCATATCGATTGCTATAACAGGATGGATGTGACACACACAGATAGATAAGCTGTCACAGTTGTCAAGACTGTTTGTCGGGTTTCCAATGCTCACACAGGGTGATAAACAACGCTGATACGAACACATGTGTTTCGAAATAGGCTTTGTTCTTGGTTTAATGAAGTTACACGTAACGTCTAGTTATATTCAGATTTAAACAATGCACGCCTCAACTGAGATAACGGACATCCATCGAGCTCAAAAAGAAAACTTGTGTTTCCCATAGTCACAAAATATTGCGGTTTGTATTTCGCATAGCCACCGTTTCCGTAGTAAAAAACGGTTGTGATTTGCACATTCAATCTTCAATACTTCATTAAAATATCACTAGTAGAAGAACCCGACACGTCTTCATGTTACGGAGAATGTTCTAGAAATTGAGGGAAAAGGAAAAGATTTGTTGAAATCGAATTTGACAACTATGACAGCTTATTAAAAGTAGCAATCACCTCCAATCGTTTCCTGGTCAAATCACACAATATAAAGTTTAAAGTTATCGTGTGTTGTAGTTTGGAAAGATGACCGAATAGAGATCTGAATAATAAACTGTGGAGAACTTGTTTGTATCGGGTTCTTCTGCTAGTTATTCGGAATCGATAAATAACCAACACGAAGATCTCTGCGATCGCTAAGGTTTCCATCAACGGACTGATCGGTAACGTTACTCTACCTGGGCTCCGATTTAAGCGGCGTGTTCCGATCAACGTTTATCGACATTGTTAAAGTTGATGAAGAATTTAGAAACCCTAGAATGATTGTGTTTTTACCGGAAAAAACGTGATACTTAAAAAAAACACCATTATATATGGCCAGTATACAGTTATACGGCCCGTATAAATGTGGTAACATCACAAACCTCCCAAAAATAATCCATTGAGCCGTATACGTTTTACAAATCGTAAACCGATGTATACGGCTCGTATAACTATATACGGGCGGTATATAATAAATTCAAAAAAACATTCTCTGCGCATTTTCCTATTAAAAAACATTCTATACGAGCCGTATAATTGTATACGGCCCTCGTATAAAATAGGGGATGTGAAAATAATATATAGGGGGTGTGGGAACAAGACACCCCTATCTTTTATTGCAACACATGAGATGAAAAGTGGTTTTAGGCAAGTAAACTGAAAATGATGTTCTATTTGATTTATTTATATTTGTAATAAAAAAGAGAATAAAACTTCATAATACTGTAGATCGGAAAATTGGTAGTTAATTTTGTCATTCTTCATCAATCTTGAATCATTGTATCTGTAAACAGTGTATGCATCTAAGTTAGAGAACATATTATTAGCAATTCATGCTATATTTTTTTATCAAAAACTTGTAATATGTGTTTTTTTTATTATAATTAAAGATAACTTTCAACTCTAGATATGTTTACTTAATCGTGTTGCTTGTTTATTTTTACCGTCGTTTAGATTAAAGCATAAAGCATAGATGGGTTATATTAACCTTTTAATTTACCAGGTAACAAATATGATCATTTTTTAATTTAACTTATTATAGTTAAAGCTAACTTTTAACTCTAGAGATACTTACTAAATCATGTTGATCGCTCATTTTTACCATCGTTTAGGTTAAATCCTACATGGTATATGATAACCCATCCCGATATCATGAAACAAGTACATTCTCAGCAACCTCCTACCTTACCGTGAAGCGCGGGCTCTCATACTGGTTTATTTACATATTTGATTGACTCATTATTTGTCAGTTACATATTATTATGGTATTGATCAGTTTCAAAGTTAGTATTCTGAAACTTCTAACCAAAGGTCACAACATCTATATTTGGAGTTAAGAGTTGGTATGAGCTAGGGATGTGCATGGTTCGATTTTCGCTTTTTGAAAATTGTTCCATTTCGGTTATTTCGGTTTTAGCAATTGTTCGGTTCGGGTTTTGAAACAAATCACGTAAGATTCAAAAATAAAAAAAGTATAATTCAAAGTTTAAGACTCTTTCTTAAATATTTACATTTAAGTCAATCGATTCTCGGAGGAAATGGTGTTTCGGGCGTCTTTGGATTGCTTCGGGTTACATAAGCTTGAAGCCGAAGATGTTTTGGGGTTAGATATAGAGTTTGCGACAAAGGAAATTAAAGAAGCGATTTTCGAATGTGGGGGTGATAAGGCACCGGGTCCTGACGGTTTTAATTTTAGGTTCATTAAGCGTTTTTGGAGCCATTTTGAGGATGACTTTGTGAGGATTTTCCATCAGTTTCATGATACATGTTTGTTTAGTAGAGGTGTATCTTCTCCTTTTATTACTTTGGTGCCGAAGACTTTAGCTCCAACGGAGCTTGGTGAGTATTGACCGATCAACTAACTGGTATTATTAGCAAGGTGATATCGAAAGTATTGGCGAACAGGTTAAAATCGGTGATTGGTAAAGTTATTTCTGAAACCCAGTCAGCTTTTCTTGGAGAAAGGTTGAAATCGGTGATTGGCGGATATCAAAGTTTTAGGATTTATGTGGTTTAGAAATAGATTCAAACATACATTGGTAGATTGGAAGAAATGGTGTAATTTCGATTTCACGTGATTAGTGTTTGTATTGCCTTAACAGTCTCCACCTTGGAGGTCGTTATGGCGTTTCGTTGGTTTTGTTAATGAAAGTTACTTTTCAAAAATAATAATAAGAGTAAATTACGTTTTTAGCCCCTGTGGTTATATCAGTTTTACTATATTGGCCCAAAATAAGAATTTTTAACATATCTACCCCCATGGTCCCTATAACTAACCGTTTTGGCCCCTAAATCTAACCAAACCCTAACTCAGGTTAATTATTAGGCACATGACTTGCACATGATGGGTAATATGGTAATTTCACCTCCCCTTTCATCCTGGTTTCTTTTTAACCCACATTTGCAGATTTCTTCATCACTTCTCCATCATCTACCCTCTTCAATCATCATCATCTTCTAACCCATCACCTTCAACCATCATCATCTTCAATCAGAACAAGCAATCAATCAACGAGCCTGCAACTTCCGGCGACTTTACATAAAACACCCCACAGGTTACCGGTCTAATACGGTTGATTTGGACGAGCCGAGATCCAAACTGGGAGATGGGGACCGGAACCAGCACAAGTCCGGCAACCTCTGTCACCGTCCGACCACCGATTACAAAGAACAAATCAAAAACAAAACCCAAATTCAGTGTTTTGTGTGTTCGAATGAAACCCACCAAATCCAATTCCAATCAAACATTAACAGATCTGGGTGATTCAGATTCATTAAACCACCACCATACACCCCTAAATCCGACTGACCCACAAAATCCGACAACCATCGCGCCAAACACACCTGACCTGACCACCATCATCGCTTATGGCTGTGTCAATCGTCGCCGGATGTTTGAACGGAATCGATCGTCGATGTGTCAATCGTCGTCGGATGTTTGAACGGAGTCGATATCCACCGGCCGTTCTTCTCCATCGTATTCCCCGTCGAACCAACCTCCGATGTCCACCACAACCACCACCTACAACCGTGAACCACCCTCTCATCATCACTGTTGACCTCCATCATCACTGGTAACCCACATCAATCGTCTTCTCCGGTCACCGTTCTTCACCACCATCATCACCATACCATCAATCAACCGTACCATGTGATGTTCATAGACGTAACCCACATCTGAAGGTAACCCACATCTGTAGATAACCATCTTTGATTTGAAAGGTCTGGTCTGAAATTAGGGTTTTGAAAGAAGATGGAATCACAGAGAAGATGGAATCAGGAAGAAGATGAAGTGGGCTAGGGTTTTATTTATAAACTCATGAAAGGGGAGGTGAAATTACCAGATTACCCATCATGTGCAAGTCATGTGCCTAATAATTAACCTGAGTTAGGGTTTGGTTAGATTTAGGGGCCAAAACGGTTAGTTATAGGGACCATGGGGGCAGATATGTTAAAAATTCTTATTTTGGGCCAATATAGTAAAACTGATATAACCACAGAGGCCAAAAACGTAATTTACTCTAATAATAATAATAATCATACCCAGTAAATCCCACAAATAGCAAAACTACTTGTAGGGTCTAGGGAGGGTGAGATGCAGGCAAACCTTACCTCCATCTCCAGGGATAGAGAGACCACTTCCAGAGAGACCCTCGGCACTAAAAAACAGGCATCAAGATATAGACACAAACAACTAAAATAACATATTTACATTTAAGTAAACATGTATAATCTTTTAAATTAATATTGTTCACATAAACCTAACTTTCTAATCTATTTTAATGTTTCTCTAAAGTTTTTATTAAGACGTTTTATTTTATAATACTTTAAAAATCATTTATTTATTTTTTGTTAAATTTTGTTATTTCTTGTAAATAATGGATAAATTAGTTGATTGATAAATAAATATTTTAATGTTCTTATTATAAATATTTAACAATAAAAAATACAATTAATAATTCTTAGTAGTATGAGTTAAACATTTAAACAACTTAAACATAAAAATATAAGAATTTGACCAACTATTATAACTTATCGGTTCGGTTATTTTCGGTTATTGAGAATAGTTATTCGAAAACCGAACCGAAATTTTCGGTTATTGAGAATGGTTATTCGAAAACCGAACCATCAATTTTTGTTTCGGTTATGTTTTTCTGTTAGAATTTTTTGGTTATTTTGGTTACGATTCGATTATTTCGGTTTTCTGCTCACTTATGAATTCATAATTAGACATGTTGCCTTATGAAAAGGGGAAAAGCTAACAAAATTAGATATCTAGAACTTGTGATGATGGATCAAGACTTTTGGGCCATTCTGATATCTATTATGGCCATTGGCACATGAGTCTACCAAAGGTACTAATTAGCACACGAGTACTTGATCAACATATTGAAGTTTACTCACGAAAAAATTACAGTTGAAGCTCTTTTATATGCTAAACATACTTGTTACTTTTAAAAAATTGTAATGACATTTTCTCCAAATTTGTAATATATTTTTTTACTTAAACTTTACTAGTTATGTATGTTTGATTGTAGGATGTGATTAATTAGTTTGAATAATCTTATTTAGTGTCCATGGCTTTATAGCCAGTGGCATCTTGGGGTGGGATAATACTTTTGGACCAATATGTTCTGGGTTCGATTCCCATAAGGAGGTTTTTCCCTATATTTATTAGGTTTCCTCCTGATTTGGTGTATAGGCATTATGCCTACTGTAGATGAATATGATCGGGTGGTTCCGCTCGTGGCACGACGATACTCCAGTGATCCGTCAGTAATCCAAATTTGCCGTTCCAAAAAAAAAAGAATAATCTTACTTAGTATAATGATGTGTATAACGATGCTTGAAATTACCAATAATCTTACTTAGTATAATCTTACTTAGACTGACTTTTTTGAAGTTTTTTTGTGATGACCAAAGATGGCACAATAGGTTTACGCGAAGTGATCCACATTTATTAGGTGTGGACAAACACTAAACAATTGGGTTCTATAAAAGAAACAATTAAAACTGAAATATAACTTTATCTTGATAAGGATTCTATGTTTAATTTACTCCTTTTATAACCACAATAATTTAAACCCATGTGATTTTTGTGTTGTTAATATAATTACTTTAGGGATGTTAAGTCAGCATTTGAAAATTAATAAAAATGACAAATCAGCTTGTTTGATTAAAAATAAGAGACATAATGAAAATGCTATTTACAGTTACAATAAACTAATTATATAAACAAAAGAATAATATCTCATATAGATTAAAACTAGGTTAGAACCCCGCGTAATACGTGGGTTGAATAAACGTAATTTTATATACCAAATAATAAAAAAATATATCTTCAAAACCTCGTTTATAACACGGGTTAAATAAATGTAATTTTATATACCAAATAATAAAACAATATACCTTTAAAAATATCGTTCATTACATGGGTTGAATAAATGTAATTTTTTATATTAAATAAAAAAATTTATATCTTTAAGAACTGCGTGTATTGTACAGGTTAAGTAAATTTAATTTTATATATTAAATAATGAAAAAAGTTACATTCTTAAGAATCTCATGTATTGTATGGGTTGAGCACATGTAATTTAATATACCAATCAATAAAAAGTTATATCTTGTTATATCTTTATAAACCCCGTGTATTATACGGATTGAATAAATCTAATTTTATATACCACATAATAAAAAAAGTTATATTTTAAAAAACCCGGTGTATTACACGAGTTGCATAAATGTAATTTTGTATAGTAAATAATAAAAATATTATATCTTTAAAAAACCTCGTTTATTACACGGGTTGAATGAATCTAATAAAAAATATATTTAAAAAAAACAAAGGGATATACTCGATATATGATGGATAGGGTGATTGCGGTGATGGTTCTTATAAATGTCACGTAAACATAGTGAATACCGTATTTGAGTTGAGAGTTGAACATGAAAATAAAAGTATAGAAGCAATAAACATTGATTAATGTTTTTGTAAAAAATTTTGAAATAAGTTATATCCTTAACTATTTTAGTTTAATAAAACAAATAAATAATTTATATTATATTAATTTATATTTAGTGTACTTCTTTTGTTAATTTCAAGATAAATAATTTTGAAATCTAATAAATATTTCAAAATATTATATTATCTCTTATACGAATTGTTTAAATCTATATTAAATTTAATTTAATAATTATCTTTTAATTAATATTAATTACTACAAAATAGATGACTCCAATAAATAATAAATAATATGTGTTCTTTCATTGGTTTAGTATAAAATAGATGTGGTTATTATAAACCTTTAACCCAATTAAAAAGTATCAACCTAACGTAGTCTTCCCACAAATCAAACGAATATACCAATAATTGTACCTTAACCCAACTCAAATTCTTAACAATCCCCTTATTTTTTTCACATTTACACTAAGGCCCTATAACTTTATTCAAGCTTTAAATTTGATGTTACATTATCTAAACTATGGATGACAAAGAATTGTGAGATTAAATATATTAGAGTTAATAGCCAAAATGGTCCCTGAGGTTTGCTCACTTTTGCCACTTTAGTCCAAATGTTTTAAATCTGGGTCTCTGATGTTTGCATTTTTTTTGCCATTTTAGTACAAATTTCAAAAAAGTCAAATTTTATCAAATTTTTTACTGAAATTTGTCTTTATCCTTATTTCAAACAAGGGCAAAATTGTCATTCTTTATTATTATTAAGCAATTTATATTAAAGAAAATAAAAAAAACCCTTAAAAGCCCCCTGTTTCGATCAAAACCCTCATTCCTCATCATCTTCTTCCTTCCTCACCCGGTTCCCTTCTCCTACTCGAACCCTAACAATGGATGACGAAGACTGGAACTGGTGCATCCGAAGAGAAGGCACAACGTTTGATCCTGAAGTAAAATATGGTACGTATTTCATGTTTTTTCTTTCAAAATTGTTAGGGCTAAGTCAGTTGAATCGATCTCTGAAAAGTTTTTTTTGTGAATATACAGCTAATCGACCTGGATTTTTCATGCTGAGACTTCATCACGGAGGTAATTTCACTGATGAGGATGATTTTGACTACAGTGGGGGTTAGGTAGACCACAATGACAAGGTGGATTCTGACTTCTTATCATTGATGATGTTGAATGATATGCTTGTAGAGTTAGGCTATTCTGAAGAGGATGTTGTGGAATACCATTTTAGGGTTCCAGGAGAAGATTTAATGTTAGGTTTAAGGCCCTTAGGCAGTAACACTGACTTCATTAGACTGCTTGAATATGTTAAAACAAACAAGGTGCTTGATCTTTATATTCAACATATTAGGAAAAATCCTAAACAGGATGTAGAAAATGATGAAAGAGAACCTGAATATGTTGATTTGAGTGAACAAGAAAGTTACGAGGACAGTGGTAAGCATGATAAAGATAAAACTGATGATGGAGATAAAACTGATAGTAGTTATGTAGGGGCTTATGAAGGGACTACAAGTGAAAGTGAAAGTGAAAATGAAAGTGAAAAGGCTGAATGTGTGGATACTACCCCTAGGGAACGTGTAAAGTCAGTAGTCATTAAAACTACACCTAGGAAAGACAGAACTAAGAAGGTTGGTCAGGAAGACATAGCTAATAATGTGGGTGAGGAAGAGGATGATGATGAAGATGAAGATTCAGACTACATAGTCGACAAAGATAACTTAGTTGACGATTATAGTGTAGACATGGATGAGTATAAGGCTGCCGTTGATTTTGAGATTGATGAAGAATGTGAAGAAGATAATGATGTAGATTCAGATGATCATGTGGATTTAGATGGTTTTGATAGTGTAACAGATTCAGATGCTGACACTCCTCTTCAAAAAACTTGTATGAGTGTTAGGAAAAAGAAGAAAATGTGCAAAACATCAGGTGAAGATCCCTTTTATCTTGGCCAGTCATTTGCTGAAAAGGACGATGTATAGTTGATTGTCAAGAATCATGCGATTGAGACAAGGAGACAACTACACATTACAAGGAATGATAAAACCAGACTTCGGGTAATTTGTATAGGTGGGATTCCAAAACTGAGTAGTTGTGAAGTAAATGATGAAGGCACCTCCCAACAACCTGCATTTAAGGAGAATTCTGAAAATGCCAAAGAGGCACATGGGCCCACACACGTGGGAACATCAAAGGGTAATTCAGGAAATTCAACTTCTAACCCTAAAAAGAATACACCACCCATTTGCCCTTGGTTATTGTATGTTTCAAAAGTGAAAAAAAACAGGGTCTTGGGTTGTTAAAACCTACCACAATGAGCATGAATGTTTGAACACGAGAGATGTTAAACTTTATACAGTTGCTTGGATAGCTAAGAAGATTTAACAAACTGTTAAAATCAACCCTGGGATTCCACTAAAAGCTTTACAGGAAGATCTACAAAGGAAGTATCAAGTGGAGGTTACTTTGCATCAAGTTTTTAGGGCTAGGATGAAGGCCACACAAAGAGTGCAGGGTCATTATAAGGCACAATATGAGAATCTTAGGGATTATGGTGAGGAGCTACTAAGATCTAATCCTGGCAACACAGTTAAGATTGATGTTGAGCCAAATTGCAATCCTAGCAGTCCAACAAGGCAGTTCAGGAGGATCTACGTTTGTTTAGGTGCAATGAAGGCAAGCTTCAAACTAATAGGAAGACCTATACTAGGGGTTGATGGATGTTTTTTGAAAGGGCCCTTCCCTGGCCAGATTCTGACAGCAGTAGGAGTGGATGGCAACAATGGGATTTACCCTGTTGCGTATGCAGTGGTGGAGGCTGAGACAACTGCCAATTGGACGTGGTTTCTTAAGTGTCTAGGTGGAGATCTGGATCTGGAATCTAACAACAACTTCACTTTCATAAGTGACAGGCAAAAGGTGACTGTTATTAAGCTCTTTTTCTGTTTTTTATTAAAATGTTATTAAACTCTTTTTATTAAACTGTTAATCTGTTTTGTGACTATAATCATAGGGGTTAATTCCTGCAATGTCTAAAGTGTATCTGAGTGCAGAGCATAGATACTGCCTGAGACATATACACGAAAATATGAAATCAAAATGGAGTGGAGATGAAAACAAAAACCTGTTGTGGAATTGTGCCTCTGCATCAACAATACCAGAGTTTGAAAAGTCTATGAAGGCAGTGCTGACGGGTGGTCCATAGGACAACCCTTAATGATGTTAAAAGACGAGTTTATCCTACATTTAATCGGGTAATTGTCTAGAATTAGATAACTACGGTTGTTTGTGTTTCAGGTACAACTGGAGCTTAAAACGGAAGGAATACGGAGAATAAATGAAAAAATCAATTATTGCAATTGAAGAATTTAGATGATGACATGATAGGGGATGAAATTACGAGAACGTGGGCGAAAACGGTGAAGAAAACGGAGTTGAAACGAGAAAGTTATGCTGAAAACAAAATTCCATGCTGAAGCCCACCGTAACCTACGGCAGGAGGGCCGTAGGTTACGGCTCATATCAATTTTCCAAGTTTTTCACCGTAAAACAGAAGCTCGGTGCCGTAAGACTCATTACCACCGTAACCTACGGCAGGAGGGCCGTAGGTTACGGCGCCCAGCTGACAAAATGCACTTTTTGACTGCCGTAACCTACGGCAGTGAGCCGTAGGTTACGGCCCTATCTGGCAATAATTGGGTTTTTATTATTAAATGCTGCTGGTGGAATCTTCTATAGGGCCTAGCTTTGGATATTAATTGCATCTGCATAAAAGGGCCGAAAGGGGGAGCAATTATCAATACTTGGGGCTTGTGAACATCTATTTAAATGCATGCTATTGAGTTGGGAAGTTGGTACCCCTTTTTCTTTGATCTTGGGGGAGCTTGAATCTTTACTCTCTCTTTCTTTGAACATTATTACTATGAAGAACAAGTATGGTAGTGCAGGAAATGAGTAGCTAAAACTCTTGGTGATCATCCTAGATGTAAGGTTTGTTTTGAAACACTATGTTTGTGCTTGAATTTCTAGAATAATAACTTTGAATGTTTGTTTGAGTTATTATGGTGTTTGAATGTTTGTTTGTAAGGTATTGATTCTTGTTTAATGTTAATCTAAACCATACGTTCTGGGTTCCGTTGGTAATCAAGATATTGTGGGCGGATTAAGGGTTAGATAATTGTCAATTGATCATCGAGTAACAACCTCGCGTTTTATCACCCGAGTACTTAGTTCTCTTTCATCACAAACAATTGATCATCGAGTAACAACCTCGCGTTTTATCACCCGAGTACTTAGTTCTCTTTCATCACAAACAATTGATCATCGAGTAACAACCTCGCGTTTTATCACCCGAGTACTTAGTTCTCTTTCATCACAAACAAATGATCAAACACGAACCATGTCTATGTGGTTCTTTCTAGTTAAGCATAAACATTAGTGTGGATGACAACCTGAAATCTAGGATGGTCACTTGTTATTAATATGTTTACAAAACCACTCTTTGATTTGCAATTTTAATTAACTTAATATTAGTTCTTAAAACCAAAACAATCAACTCTTGAATTTAATTTTCTGCAATCTCTAGTTTATTTTTAGTTAAACACAAAGCTACATAATCAACACACGTTCCACATACTCCCTGAGTTCGATACCCACTTACCGCTATCTATTAGTAGTAATTGGATTAAATTTGCGTGTACCACGACAAGCACGTCAAATTTTGGCGCCGTTGCCGGGGAGTAGTGCGCAACGTGTGTTATCTTGTGTATTAGTTTGAAAAAAAATTAAAAAAAAAAAAAAAAAAAAAACCAAAAAGATTTCTTTTGTGTTCATGATTTACACTTGGTAGTTGAGATGTGTTGTGCAGGATGACAGGGCATTACACAAATTTCAGCTTGTCTACGTGTAGATTGTGCGGGGGTCCAAGTCATCCGTGTATCGGTTGCCATGAGGCTCACTACAGGAGGGCACATGGAAAACCGGTGTCTTATGTTTCACAGCTTCCACCTCCATCATACGTAGACGATTATGAATCAGAAATGGAGGATGACTATTATTCATATGGATACGATCGGGACGAGGAAGTTTATTATGAGGCAAGGATGGATGGTCTATGTTTTTGTTGCGGTCGCGATCACACTTATGATTATGATGTGTGCACGGTGTATTCGGAAAACCCGAAGTATTGGGATAAAAAGATGATGGATGCGCACATCTTAAGATCGTATCAAGAATATCGACAATATCATCCCGAAGAATATTCTAAGCCCGAGGGTGTTTATACTTATCAGACCGAGGAGGAGAAAGAGCTTGCTGTATTGGAAGTAACTTTGTCCAAACTCGAGCAATATTTAGCAACACCCAATTTGTCCGATGAAGACCGAATCAGCTGCTTAGTTTCTAAGTGTCATACTTTAAAATTGAAGATAGAGATAGAAGAAAGCCTCTCACCATTACCTGACGATATTAGAGATTGTTCTCACATGAAAGATGAGGTTGTGGAGGATAATACCACACCAACGAATTCTTTATCTGATGAAGAGTCACTGGTGGATCAGATGGTGTGTGAGGATGAGGAGGCAGAGCAGGCTGAGGAGATGAATATGTGTACCGAACCTCTTCCCATATCAATCATTCAAAATAACAAGTGTGGGGAAGAGGGTTCGAGGAAGAAGATGAGAAGGGTGAAACCACAAGACATCAGGGTATACATTTTGAAGTGGATTAGTGAAACCCGCATGTGCTTCCTGAACATGCCAATTATACTGACGAATTTATGGAGATGGCATGTAAATTTCCGAGCATTCGTTGGAAATGTTTTGGGTAAGTGTGCATTGAGACCACCATAACGCATGTTCGGGTATGAAGTCTGGCTGAAGACTCATAAACTTAGCGCTCTCGGGAGGCAACCCGAGATTGTGTGTCAGTGTCTGTTTTGTTCTTCACCATGGCAGCAAGCAAGTGTGGGGAAGTTTCGTTTGATCAGGTACATGTACTCTTTCCTTTATCTTAGTTTGTTGTCTGTTGATCATGTTCTTTTAGGTGTGTTTTTGTACTTGGTGGTGTTAAACTTTATGTGCTAGGGAATGTGTTTTTGCTATTCGTGTTAGGGATTGGTCACTCATGGGGTTTGTTGGTTGGTATTCCCGGGTTTAATTTAAAAGCACCATACATTGGGGACAATGTATCCCAAGTGTGGGGATAGGGGGAAATTTTTGAGGTTTTTGAAAAATTTTTGAAATCAAGCAAAACAATGTGAGAATTTAAACACCCTCGATTAACCCCAAATAATGCACCGGCAACCCTTAATACCCTTTCATTCTTGGTGAGAGTTGAAGCCACATATGTTAATAAATAGTAATTATCTTTGATGAGAGTGGCAACGGGTGGAGGTGCACTAGAACTTGTGCCTTGATACGATTTGAGTCCTTAGTTGGATATGAATGCAAAAAGGATAAGGGTATTTAGGTAGCCTCGTCTTTAGCGTGTGTGAGTGTGGGATTTGGGGGGTTGGACCTCATAAATTATATATATGAGCATGGTAGTGAGAGGGGAGGGGGTTTGGACATTTAGTTGCCCAATTTTGTGCCTTAAGCCTATCATTTGTTTCCCCTTAGCTAGTTACCTAAAAATTTACCCAACTTGACCCGGTTTTATAGTGTTAGTGATTGTTCAGTAGTATGTAATTTTATTTGATGTTATGTTGCTATGTTCATTGAAAAAAAAAATCAGAAAAAGAAAGAAAAAGAAAAAAAAAATGGAAAAAAGCAATGAAAGAAAAGAAAAAAAAAGGGAATGATGTTTGGTTATCTTGTATATAGAAGTTAAAGTTTAGTAGTTGTTTGTTTGTTTCGTTGTGTAATAAAAGTCCGGGTTAAGTTTTCGCTACTTCATATATATTCCATTTCCTACCTATACACCTAGCCACGTTACAACCTTTAAAGTCCCTTTGATTTGCATTCATGTTTGGCACTTGTAGGAGGAGGATCGATTTAGGTACAAGCCTATAGTTGTGCAACCGCCCGTTAGCCTTTGTGTGTCTAGCTCACAATTGATGGTGTTTACTTGTAGCCGAGAGGAGAGACATAGCGAGGGGTGCGTTATTTTGGGTGGTAAAAAGGGGTTAGTAAAAGGACTACATGTTTGTGCTTGGTTCTTGTGATTGCTTGTTGTGAAAATGCTTTGGATAAGTTGCTTGAGGGCAAGCAACGGTTAAGTGTGGGGATGTGACGGGTGGTCCATAGGACAACCCTTAATGATGTTAAAAGACGAGTTTATCCTACATTTAATCGGGTAATTGTCTAGAATTAGATAACTACGGTTGTTTGTGTTTCAGGTACAACTGGAGCTTAAAACGGAAGGAATACGGAGAATAAATGAAAAAATCAATTATTGCAATTGAATAATTTAGATGATGACATGATAGGGGATGAAATTACGAGAACGTGGGCGAAAACGGCGAAGAAAACGGAGTTGAAACGAGAAAGTTATGCTGAAAACAAAATTCCATGCTGAAGCCCACCGTAACCTACGGCAGGAGGGCCGTAGGTTACGGCTCATATCAATTTTCCAAGTTTTTCACCGTAAAACAGAAGCTCGGTGCCGTAAGACTTATTACCACCGTAACCTACGGCAGGAGGGCCATAGGTTACGGCGCCCAGCTGACAAAATGCACTTTTTGACTGCCGTAACCTACGGCAGTGAGCCGTAGGTTACGGCCCTATCTGGCAATAATTGGGTTTTTATTATTAAATGCTGCTGGTGGAATCTTCTATAGGGCCTAGCTTTGGATATTAATTGCATCTGCATAAAAGGGCCGAAAGGGGGAGCAATTATCAATACTTGGGGCTTGTGAACATCTATTTAAATGCATGCTATTGAGTTGGGAAGTTGGTACCCCCTTTTTCTTTGATCTTGGGGGAGCTTGAATCTTTACTCTCTCTTTCTTTGAACATTATTACTATGAAGAACAAGTATGGTAGTGCAGGAAATGAGTAGCTAAAACTCTTGGTGATCATCCTAGATGTAAGGTTTGTTTTGAAACACTATGTTTGTGCTTGAATTTCTAGAATAATAACTTTGAATGTTTGTTTGAGTTATTATGGTGTTTGAATGTTTGTTTGTAAGGTATTGATTCTTGTTTAATGTTAATCTAAACCATACGTTCTGGGTTCCGTTGGTAATCAAGATATTGTGGGCGGATTAAGGGTTAGATAATTGTCAATTGATCATCGAGTAACAACCTCGCGTTTTATCACCCGAGTACTTAGTTCTCTTTCATCACAAACAATTGATCATCGAGTAACAACCTCGCGTTTTATCACCCGAGTACTTAGTTCTCTTTCATCACAAACAATTGATCATCGAGTAACAACCTCGCGTTTTATCACCCGAGTACTTAGTTCTCTTTCATCACAAACAAATGATCAAACACGAACCATGTCTATGTGGTTCTTTCTAGTTAAGCATAAACATTAGTGTGGATGACAACCTGAAATCTAGGATGGTCACTTGTTATTAATATGTTTACAAAACCACTCTTTGATTTGCAATTTTAATTAACTTAATATTAGTTCTTAAAACCAAAACAATCAACTCTTGAATTTAATTTTCTGCAATCTCTAGTTTATTTTTAGTTAAACACAAAGCTACATAATCAACACACGTTCCACATACTCCCTGAGTTCGATACCCACTTACCGCTATCTATTAGTAGTAATTGGATTAAATTTGCGTGTACCACGACAAGCACGTCAAGTGCTTGATAAGGACAACGCTTTACATGATTGGCTGAAAGAAATACCAAGCAAACATTGGTCAAGAGTCTTCTTCACAAGTTTGTACTTTAGCATAGTAATTACATTTATTTGGCTTGTCTTAGCATAGTTAATGAATTCAAGATGTTACAGGCAGGGCTAGGTGTGACATATTGCTAAATAACATTTGCGAGGTATTCAATAGGCAACTGATACATGGCAGGGACAAGCCAATCATAACATGTCTAGAGTATATCAGGGAGTATTTAATGAGGAAGATTATTGTGGTGCATAAGAAGATTGCCAAATGTAAAGGTCCTTTAACTCCAGGAGCTACTGAATTGTTGCAAACTATCAAGAATGAAGCTGCAGAGTACACTGTGATTTGGACTGGAGGGTCAACGTATCAGGTCAGCACACACTTTAATGACCACCAAGACCAAAGGGTTGTGAGTTTGGATGAAAGGACCTGCTCTTGTAGAAGATGGGATCTCACAGGTATCCCTTGTAGACATGCAGTTGCATGTATATGGGATATGGGATTGCATGGTAGAGGTGATGGAGTTCCGGAAAAATGGGTTCATCCAGTTTACTGGCTAGAGACTTGGAAAGAGGTGTATAAGCATACTGTTGAACCAGTGAATGGCAATGACTTATGGCCTAAATCTGCATGCCCAACCACCTTGATTCCTCCAAAGTATCATGCCCAGGTTGGGAGGCCAAAAAAGAAAAGAAAAAAGTCTGCAGTGGAGGTAGCAGAGGCCAAGGCTGCATCACAGGAAAAAAAAAGAAGGAAAAAAAGAAGGCCAAGGCTGCAGTGGTGGTTGAAAATTTAAGTAACACACTCGCAAAAACTGGAAAGCTATCCAGGAAGGGGAACTCTTTGGCTTGTCAAATCTGCACGAAAGTTGGACATAACAGGAGGAGCTGTGGTCAGTCTTCAAAGGCTAAGGATGGGGCAGAACCAGAAGCTTCTTAGGTTAACTTTAGTTTAGATCAGTTGACGTTTTTTGCAGTTTGTATCAAACTGTTATGATAACAGTTTGTGTCAAACTGATTTGGTATGCATGTCAAACTGTTTAACTCTAGTTATTTGTCATGTATCTTTTGTGTGAACATGTGGGAAACTTGGTAAAACTTGGTATGTATGGCAACTTTTGAATCATTTAGTCTTGTTTGCAGTTTGTGTTTGCAGTTTTAGTCATTTGCAGTTTGTGTTTGCAGTTTTAGTCATTTGCAGTTCTAAAATATGGTCATTTGGACAATTCGTCACTTTTGACAATTTGTCGACCAATTTGGTCATTTGCAGTTTTAAAATATGGTCATTTGGACAATTCGTCACTTTCGACAATTTGTCATTTGGTCAAAACTCTGTCATTTGGACAAGTGCAGCCTTCATTCAACACAATCAAATCAAATTACAATGAAATTACATTCCATTACATAACCTGCTGATGAACCAAAATACATTACAAAATACTTGCATAAACATCAGCAGGAAACACCTAAATCCTAACTAGTCTTAGCATAGTAAACCATAAACAAAAACCAACTTAACCCTAAGATTACTTTCAGCGTCTTGTTCTCCTTTGCCAGTTTTATTGCATTTTCTTCAAGTTTCTTGTTCTTGTTAAAAATTAAGATTGCATTATCTTCAAGCTTCTTGATAGTGTCCAATAGCCCAGGAATCATCACAGCAGGGTTCTGAATCATCGGCGGCTCGGCCCAAGCAACGAAACCGCAACTTTGCCCCTGTATTGAACATCAACAATTTTAGGGTTAGGTTTACATGAAATTGGGGAAAGGAGTTTAATCGACTTACTGGCTTAGGTTTGTTGCAACGATGGAATCGACGACCTGGGTTTTGTGTGGTCCATGATGTGCGAATCTGCGTCGGATCTCCACATGTGCATACCACCATTGTAAGGGTTTGAAGCAGGTGAGGAAGGAAGAAGATGATGGGGAATGAGGGTTTTGGAACGATACAGGGGGTTTTAAGGGGTTTTTTTTATTTTCTTTAATATAAATTGCTTAATAATAATATAGAATGACAATTTTGCCCTTGTTTGAAATAAGGATAAAGACAAATTTCAGTAAAAAAATTGATAAAATTTGACTTTTTTTTTGAAATTTGGACTAAAATGGCAAAAAATGCAAACCTTAGGGACCCAGATTTAAAAAATTTGGAATTTGGACTAAAGTGGCAAAAGTGAGCAAACCTTAGGGACCATTTTGGCTATTAACTCAATACATTATTATTATTATTATTATTATAATATTTAATCTTGTAGCTATTACAATCATTTATATTATATAGATCAAAATATATTAATAACCTATTAATAATTAGTTGGTAATTGTTGATGGACCATATTACCCTTATTAACTAATTAGGCTTCCTCTTGGGTGTATATATAAGGAGATTATTAGAGAGTTTAAGGGTTAGACAATTAGACAATTACACAACCCTCATAACATCATTCTCGGCTCTCTCTCCTAACCGAAACCATCCCTTGTTTTCATCACCATCATAACGTTACACCCTAAGGAGGAACCAGATCATCCTGACAAATATGTCAAACTCAATGGCTGCATCTCTGACTGGATTCTCTGCTGGTCTGTCTGCTGTAACAGGTATGCTATTCATGTTTTCCATTATGTTTAAACAGAACTGATCAACATGTGGTATCAGAGCATATGTTGATAAATCAGTTCTGTTTTCGTATCCATTATTCTGGGATTGAAATCTGGAAAACAGAAATTTTAAAGCCTTAATATACGCTGATTTCGGTTCTCATTATGCCGAAATCACTGTTTTTGAGTAAAGGGTGGTTTATCATGTCACTCGAAATCATAATGGGTAAATTAATATCCGAAATCTGTTAATAGAAGTCTTAAATTTAAGGTTTCGGATCCCAGAATTATATTTTAATTTTCTAGGGTTCATCACTTGTTCTAAGAAAAACTAGAAAATTCCTCAAGTTTTGGAATATAATTTGGATTAGTGGGTGTTTTACTGTTTTGATCTTAATTTTATCTATTAAAATCTTTGAAAACTGTTAACAGATAATCAGTTATAATTTTCGAAATCCTTGATAAATTTAGATCAACAATAAAACAGGAAACATTATCCCTCAATCCCCAAAATTTCGAGTTTTCAGTTATTTTCACAACAACAACTGTTAACAGTGGACTCGAGACCATCATATTGCGACTCGAGACCATCAGGTCTCGACTCGAGACCACAAGGTCTCGACTCGAAATCATAAGGGTTCTCAAAACTTTACAACTCGAGAACAGTCTCGACTCGAGACCACTGAGTTTTCGACTAAAGGCTTCAATCTTCACCACTCGAGACCGTGGTTGCGATTCGAGATCTCATTATGGAGTCGAGATCTCATAAAACACAGTAGTCGAGACCATGATTACGACTCGAGACACTGAGGTTGCGACTCGAGACCTCATAACTGACTCGATATCTCATAACTCAGTCGAGACCTGACTCGAAACCTCATTCGATCTGCGCTAACAGGTGGTTTTCTATTAAATACTTGGTTTTGCAAACACTTAATTACATAATCAGAATCAGATAACTTTTTACAAAACCAAAATAGCTTAACTTGAATGAGCTTCTGATGTATCATTTCTCGCCAATGCTGATTTAATACATCTATTTATTGTTCAAGTATTATAAAAGCTATGTTGAGTATGCATTACAAACGTGAAATGTCTTAATTTCTGGCCAAAGCTGATTTTAATTCATTTATGTCTAACATGCTTGACAAGTGCATAACTAAAGTGATTGTCTCATTTCTGGCCAAAGCTGATTTGTCACGATTACTTTGCACACATACTTAAATGATTACACTTCTGGCCAAAGCTGATTTGTCTTCGTTTAAGTAGAATTTTAACTAAGTCTATTATTTTGATGTTAGTAATAGACAATATCATAGCTTCATAATTAAAATGGTCATTATTTATGCCTGCCTTAGTATAACATGCCCTTAGATCACATTAGGACTTCCTTCTTAGTATCATAACTTGCTCATCTTATTTCCACTATCAGCACCCAATTGCGGAATTCCACCTTTGACTGGTGATAACTTTGTTGAATGGAAGGATGCCCTCATGCTTACACTTGGATTACTAGACTTCGATTATGCTCTTAGAGAGAATAAGCCAGCGGACCTTACCACTCAAAGTACTGCTGCTGAGCAGATAGTTCATGAAAAATGGACTAGGTTTAACCGCATGTCTCTCATGTTCATGAAGCAGTCCATACACAATGTAATTAGAGGAGCTATTCCTGATTCTGAGGATGCTAAAACCTATCTGGCTTCTGTGGAGGCACAATTTAAAGGAACATCAAAGGCACACGCTAGCACTCTTATCCTCAAGCTGGTGAGGACTAAGTATGATGGGAGGAGCGGCATTCGCGAGCACATCATGATGATGCATGACATGGCCAATAAGCTGAAAGGGCTAGAGATGGAAATCAGTGATGGTTTTCTTGTTCACTTCATCATCACTTCGCTTCCTTCGTCTTATGAAGCATTCAAGATCAATTACAACACTCAGAAGGATAAATGGACGATGAGTGAGATGGTCGCTATGTGCGTTCAGGAGGAAGAGTGTATGAAGATGGATCGCACTACTTATGTTGCTAACTTCACCACCTCCAACTCTATGAAGAGGAAGAACAGTCATCAAAGAAAGGATGCTTCCAAAGTCCAAAAGCCAAATCCTAATACAAGTACACCTTCCAACTCTAAGAGCTCTTTAGGCAAACGCTATTGCAAGTTCTGTAAGAAAACATGACATAAGCAAAAGGAATGCTCTGACTTCAAGGAGTGGCTGGCTAAGAAAGGTAACGATTTTTTCATGATACTTGAGTCCCTTAATTTAAATGTTCTTGCTAATTCTTGGTGGTTTGATTCTGGTTCTATGGTTCATGTAACCAACTATACTCAGGGATTCCTTTCAATCCGGAAGCTGGGAAGAAACCAAAGAACACTTAAAGTTGGGGATGATCGGGAATTAGAAGTGAAGGCCATAGGAACATTACAATTATTTTTAAAAACTGGTTTATGTATTAAACTTTATGATACCTTATATGTTCCTGAGGTAACTCGGAACCTTGTATCAGGACCAAAGTTAGACATGGACGGTTTTGTTGTTTCCAATGGTCATCGCAAACTCTCTATTCTCTATGATTCCGTTGTTTATGGTACTGACATTCTGGATGGTGGTCTCTATAGATTAGAACTAGATGATGATTTTTCCAAATCTTTGTTGTCATATAATATTAATGAATCACTCACAAAGATGAAACAAATTCGAGACTTAGAGACTTCATCTATGTTGTGGCATCAACGTTTAGGCCACATCTCAAGAGAACGATTAAATCGTCTCGTAAAAGATGAAGTCTTACCTCCTCTCGATTTCACTGATTTTGGAACATGTGTCAAATATCTTAAAGGTAAAATGACATTAGTGAATAAGAAAGGTGCCACTAGGAGCTCTAATATATTAGAACTCATTCATAGTGACATTAGTGGTCCCTACCAAATTGTTGGCATAACAGGACATACTTCATTTATCACTTTCATTGATGATTATTCTCGTTATATGTACTTGTATCTTATTAAGGAAAAGTCTGAATCTCTAACAACTTTTAAAGATTATAAAGCTGAAGTTGAAAAGCAATTAGATCGTCAGATTAAAGTTGTGAGATCAGATAGAGGCGGTGAATATTATGGAAGACATACTGATGTGGGTCAAGCTCCTGGTCCATTTTATGAGTTTTGTAAGGGCCAGGAGATTGTGAACCAATACACCATGCCTGGTACACCTCAGCAGAACGGTGTCGCTGAACGAAGAAATCATACCCTTATGAATATGGTGCGCAGTATGTTAGCCAACACTAATTTACCATTATTCCTCTGGACTGAAGCGTTAAAAGCAGCTGTTCATATACTCAATAGAGTTCCTTCTAAGTCTGTCCCTAAAACTCCTTATGAACTTTGGACAGGAAGGAAACCGAGTCTTAAATATATGAAAGTATGGGGCTGCATTGCTGAAGCAAAACTCTATAATCCTTTCCTAAGGAAACTTGACCTTAAAACAGTTACCTGTTTCTTTATCGGGTATCCTGATCATTTGAAGGGTTATCATTTCTATTATCCTTCCCATGTCACCCGTATTGTTGAAACCAAGCGTGCTGCGTTCCTGGAGGATTTCAAGGTCAGTGGGAGCAGTACCAACCCTTACGAAGAATTGCAAGAAGTACAAGATGCGGGGGGGAGAGACTCGTCGCTTACCATTACTCCGTTTACTCCTCTTGTACCCAATGCAACAACTGCACCTGAAGCTACTGCACAAACTCCATCTCCACAATCAGAACCCATTATACCTCATAACGAAGTCACATCAAATGCTCAAAACCAAGACAACGCTGAACCCGATAATCAACTCAGGAGGTCATCTAGGAAAACAAGGCGTACTAATTGGGATGATTATGTTACCTACCTGACTGAAATGGATGCTGGAAAGCTCAATGATCCTACCTCTTATAATGAAGCCATTAGCAGTGATTAGTCTTCTGAATGGAACAAAGCAATGATTGATGAGCTTAAATCCATGAAGAAAAATGACGTTTGGGATTTGGTCGAATTACCCAACGGTGTTAAACCTGTAGGATGCAAATGGGTGTTCAAAATAAAAATGGATCCGAATGGGAACATTGAACGCTATAAAGCGAGATTGGTTGCAAAGGGCTACACTCAAAAAGAGGGAATTGATTATCAAGAGACGTTTTCACTGTCTCTCGTAAAGATTCATTAAGGATCGTTATGGCCCTAGTAGCTCATTTTGATTTGGAGCTGCATCAGATGGACGTCAAAACTGCTTTCCTTAACGGAGACTTAGACGAAGATGTTTACATGAAACAACCTGAAGGTCAGGAGCATCTAGTCTGTAAGTTGAAGAAATCCATTTATGGGTTAAAACAAGCATCACGTCAATGGTACCTCAAGTTTGATGAAGTCATGAAGAGACAAGGTTTTATGAAGAATCAAGTGGATCAATGCACATACCTCAAAATGAGTGGGAGTAATTTTACTATACTTGTCCTTTACATAGACGATATTCTACTGGCAAGTAATAGTTTAGACATGTTGCATGAGTCGAAGCGGTTACTCTCGCATAACTTCGACATGAAGGATCTCGGAGATGCTTCTTACGTCATTGGCATCGAAATTCACCGAGATAGACACAAAGGGATCTTAGGATTGTCTCAGAAGACTTACATAGATCGTGTCCTTACACGTTACAACATGCAACAGTGCAAACCCTCAGTCGCTCCAGTAGTTAAGGGAGATGTTTTCGGTTCATTCCAGTGTCCGACAACAGAGGTTGAAAAGGAGCAAATGAGCCAGATACCTTACGCGTCAGTAGTCGGGAGCCTGATGTATGCTCAAGTCTGTACTCGCCCATATATCGCTTATATTGCTGGAATGCTAGGCCGTTATCAGACTAATCCTGGCCTAGATCACTGGAAAGCAGCTAAGAAGGTCCTTAGATATCTGCAAGGGACGAAAGACTATAAACTGACTTATAGAATAAGTGATCAGTTAGAAGTGGTAGGTTATTCTGACTTTGACTTTGCCAAATGCAAAGATGATAAGAAATCCACTTCGGGCTACATCTTTATGTTAGCAGGCGGACCTATCTCATGGAAGAGTCATAAACAACAGTTAACTACAACTTCCACAATGATGGCAGAATACATTGATGTTTACAACGCAACCTGTCATGGAATGTTGCTTAGAAATCTGATCACTGGACTCAAAATCGTTAATTCCATTTCTAGACCATTGAAGCTTTACTGTGATAACTCAGCCGCCGTTAGTTTCTCGAACATTAACAGTTCGACTGGAGCTGGTTTATATCTCGATACAAAATATTTGTTCGTACGTGAACGAGTTGAGGAAAATAATCTTTGTATTGAGTATATTAGTACTAAAGATATGTTTGCGGATCCGATGACTAAAGGTCTCCCACCTAAAGTTTTCGAAGAACATGTATCGAATATGGGACTTACTAAAGACCTTATTTAATGGCATATTGTACTAGCTTATGTTTTAATTAATGAAATTTCCTCAGTTTGATTTTGTATGTCTCTAACTTATGTTCTGCCGGTGTAATGACATATAGACAAGTATAAATACAAATCAGACGCTAAAGGGCTTATGCGTATTTTGATCGTAACTATTAGGTTTTAAATTGAGGCTATAGTATGACTAATGGGGGTCCTGAGTCGAATGATGATTCAACGACTGTATTTCTCTGCTATAGTTCTTGGTTTAGGGCTAAAATGAGTGTTAACTCCTGGCCAGGCTCATCTAATACTCATGATAAATGATTACTCGGCTAAGTGGGAGAATGTGAGATTAAATATATTATTATTATAATATTTAATCTTGTAGCCATTATAATCATTTATATTATATAGATCAAAATATATTAATAACCTATTAATAATTAGTTGGTAATTGTTGATGGACCATATTACCCTTATTAACTAATTAGGTTTCCTCTTGGGTGTATATAAAAGGAGATTATTAGAGAGTTTAAGGGTTAGACAATTAGACAATTACACAATCCTCATAACATCATTCTCGGCTCTCTCTCCTAACCGAAACCATCCCTTGTTTCGGTTTCATCACCATCATAACGTTACACCCTAAGGAGGAACCAGATCATCCAAACAAGTATGTCAAACTCAATGGTTGCATCTCTGACTGGATTCTCTGCTGGCCTGTCTGCTGTAACATGTATGTTATTCATGTTTTCCATTATGTTTAAACAGAACCGATCAACAAGAATCTGAACATGAACATAAACAAGAAAATTCGAAACCTTAGATATTTGGGACGGGCATTTGGATATGAAATCGAGTATGGGTTAGTTTTATAATTTTTGACAGGCTTATGAAATCGAGTATGGATTATAATTTTTGACGGGCTTGAAATGAGAATAGGGTTAGGTGATGCCTAAGAGATTACCCGAATATATTATTGTATAATTTAAAAAAATGTAATAGATAGTATGTTTAAGTTGCCAGAAACTTAAAATTATTAAAATTATAGAATCGTTAGAAGTGTACTGTATTCAAGTAATGAGTGCAATATCATGATTTAGGTAACGGGCCTAATAGGTACTTTTACTAGATAAGATCATAAACAAGTATACCCGATACCATGAGTATTTAGTAATCGGTTGTTGATGGGTATTAGACGTGTTTTCATAATCAACTATTGATTGTGATTATCAAACTCGTCCCATCCTCAATCCAATATAGTCCATAAATTCCAAACGGGCCAAACAACTGACAAGTTATTAAGTCATAAACAGGCTACACATGTCATAAACGTGTTGGCAGATCATACCTAATAAGTTAAACAAGCTAACCTTCCAAAATATATTTTTTCGATACTTACTCTAAACGTGTTAAAGAGACAAACATTTTAACTAATCAAACTAAGCGTGTCAACTAGAACAAAACAGTCTGTTTACTTGTTTCCCGTTTACTTTAAACAAGTTAAACATATCAACCCAACAACACAACATATTTATCAAACAAGTAACGTAAAACTGGTTATTTCGGTATCGTATTTCTTTCTTCAATCAAACAAATCAATCAATCTTGAGTGGAGTCTTGCTTTCAACAAGTCATCTAGAGACATTAAAACGTTCTAGTACAAGTCAAAACATTTGGTCTCAAGAAAACGAGTAAGTGATCAATAATATCCATATAAATAGGGCTGTAAACGAACCGAACGTTCAGCGAACAGTTCGTGAACCGTTCGGCGGGAAGTTCGTTTATGTTCGTTCGTTTATTAAACGAACGAACATGAACAAGAAATTCCGTTCGATTAGTTAAATGAACGAACATGAACAAAGGTCTCGTTCGTTCAATTGTGTTCGTGAACGTTCGGTAAGGTGTTCGTGAACATTCGTTCATTTGCGTTCGTTTATGTTCGTGTTTTAATTAAAGATTTTTATACTTTCATATATTTTATCTATACTTTTTACACTATTAAACTTTTATTTATATCATTACCCTAACAATTAAACTAGGAAACCCTCTTTCACCTTGTTTATGCACCATTTCCCTTTCTTTTCTCAATATTTACATCGACGAATATGATCTACCTCCGTTCCACAATAAGGGATTCAAGTTCTAGTGCTACTCCCTGGGCCATCCACCTTTATCCTTCATCGCGTCTGCCAAATTTATTTGTGTTCGCTTGTGTTCGTGAACCGTTCGTGAACACGCTCATTTCCTTAATGAACGAACACGAACATAAAATCTCGTTCGGTAAGTGTTCATGAACCGTTCGTGAACACATTTATTTCCTTAATGAACGAACACGAACAAGGCCTCGTTCGTGTTCGTTCGGTTCGTTTACAGCCCTACATATAAAGATCCAACAATGGATTTCTGTACACATTTTGTCTGGTCTGCTTCCTCAACGCTTCCTCCACCCCACCCACTACCCCTACCCACCCCCCCTATTACACACTCAGGTGTCTGAACGCGACAACATAACGAATCGCACTCTTTTATGCGCGTGTTAAACATTTCTTCCAGATCCAAACACAACTAATAATACGTTAAATTATAAGATCAGATCTGCCCACAAGATTCTATCAATTGGTTTTCACAATGATATGATATTAGGGTTCTTAGTGATCCAGTTCAATTGGGTACTTTTTTGGGTATTTTAACCTTGAACTGTGGGAAAAATGGTTAATTTGTTATGGTTACTAGAAGATTTTGAGTTTGTTTGAAGTGGGTTTGTGGGAAAATTGGGAATTTGGTGGGGTTGAAGGTTGCTTATGCTAATGCCTACCAAGTGTTCGACGAAATTCCGCTGAGGATTTAAGGGTTTTTTGTGTTTGGTGTTAAGAAGGTATGCAGCTTTTTAGATTTTGTGTTTATTGCTAGTGATTGGTTCTTTACTTTCTTGCTATTTAGAGTAATTAATGATTTCCTTTTATATACTTTTTTACTTTGATTTTTTTCAGCTAAAATTAGCAATTTATGATTATGCTTTATATGATTTAGTTCTTTTATTGTTTTCACTGTTTTAAATGATTCATAATTGTTCATAGAATGTTTAAATTCTTTAGCTTGTATTGTGGGTTGGATGATTTTTGATCTTGTTGTAGGATACATGAGGTAGTGATTGAGTCTGTTGTATATTAATGTTATGTCTGTTACCATTTTGTAGAAAAATGGCAACACCAGTTGAACCACCAAACGGTGTCGGAACAGAAGGAAAGCACTATTTTTCTATGTGGCAGGCGTTGTTCGAAATCGATACCAAATACGTACCCATCAAGCCCATTGGCCGAGGTGCTTATGGAATAGTTTGCTCGTCTGTTAACCGTGAAACGAACGAAAAGGTTGCGATAAAGAAGATTCATAACGCGTTTGATAACCGTATTGATGCTCTAAGGACTTTACGTGAACTTAAACTTCTTCGTCATCTTAGACATGAAAATGTTATTGCTTTAAAAGACGTCATGGTGCCAGCCCACAGAAGAAGTTTTAGAGATGTTTATTTAGTTTATGAACTTATGGATACCGATTTGCATCAGATTATTAAATCATCGCAGGCGCTTACAAATGATCACTGCCAGTATTTCCTCTTTCAGGTATGTTGGTTTATGGGATAGATGTTTAAGTGTTTGGCAAATTCTTATTATTCAAAATATTTATGGATAGAATGAAAAAAGAAATTTGAGCATTATGTAAAATGAAAGTAAAGATCTTTCAAATCAGGGTAAAAAGGGTGAATAGGGGATTTTGGTTTATCCTTACACTCTCAGTTCTGTTGCAGTTGGTTGAAACTGTTTATTTCACCTCTAAATAGTCAAAATTCATAAGCAGAATCAGTTTATCCTAATCTTTAAAGCAAGTTGTAACATTTTCAATTCATATTTGTTAGTAGGGGTGAGCAGAAAACGGAAAAAACCGAACCAAAACCGAAAAAAAACTGAACCTCACAAAAAAGCGAAAAAAACTGAACCGAAATTTACGGTTTGGTTACGGTTTTGCATTTTATGAAAATCGAAAAAAACCGAACCGAACCGATAACCTAAAAAATCATTTTTTAATGTTTGTTATATATTGATTTAGGAATTACTAGTTTTATTCTTGAATGTTAAGTATTAATAATAAAAACATTAACATGTTAATTAATTTTTTGAAATGAATTTTACATTGACTACAAGAAATAACAAAATTTAACATAAAAGTTAAATGATTTTCAAAGTATTAAAAAAGGAAATGTCTAAATAAAAACTATGGAGAACCATAAAAATAGATTAGAAAGTTAGGTTTATGTGAACAATATTAATTGAAAAGGTTAAACATAGCTTAAATGTAAATATCTAAGAAAGATTCTTAAATTTTGGATTATACTTCTTACTTTTGAATCTTACGCAATTTTGTTTCAAAAACCGAAAGTTTGCAATTTTGTGAATTTTGAAAATAACACGAATTTATTTCTTAGTTGTTGCGCGGGCTGAAGTATCTCCACTCAGCAAACATTCTCCACCGTGACTTAAAGCCCGGAAACTTACTCATAAACGCAAATTGCGACCTAAAAATATGTGATTTCGGGCTCGCACGAACCAGAAGCGGTAAAGATCAGTTCATGACAGAGTACGTGGTGACCCGTTGGTACCGGGCCCCAGAGCTTCTTCTATGCTGTGACGATTACGGTACCTCAATTGACGTTTGGTCTGTCGGGTGCATCTTCGCTGAACTTCTTGGTAGAAAACCGTTGTTTCCAGGTACAGAATGTCTTAACCAATTACGATTAATTATAAACATTCTCGGAAGCCAACGAGAAGAGGAGATCGAGTTTATTGACAACCCGAAAGCTAGAAAGTTCATAAAGTCGTTACCGTTTACACAAGGGACTCCGTTTTCTCGACTATATCCTCACGCGCATCCGTTAGCGGCTGATTTATTGCAAAAGATGCTCGTTTTTGATCCTTCAAAGAGAATTAGTGTGACGGAAGCACTTAACCATCCTTACATGTCGTCACTTTACGACCCGAGATGTGATCCACCCGTTCACGCTCCACTGGATATGGATATAGATGAGGATTTAGGGGAAGACGTGATAAGAGAAATGATGTGGAAAGAGATGCTTCATTATCATCCCGAAGTCGCTGCTACCTCTGAATGATAGGTAATATTTCTCGGTTTCTCACTCCCATTGGATTTTCATGTTTGGACTATCTTTTTATTTGGTCTTTCAGTCTAATAAGTACCATAAATGTATTATGTTTTATAAACAATTTGATTCCACGAGCTTGTTATCGGCTCTGTTGTATATACGCGTGTTGTTGTTTTACTCTCTTTCATCCAAGAGTAATGCTTCTTGGATTTTTGTCATTGCTGTACCTGTAAACTAGTTATGGATACTTGAGGATGATTTAATGCTTGTTATTCGCAATAATGCTCTGAATTTTGTATGTTTTGAAGTAAATATTTATGGGATGTGCTTGAAATAATACCCAGAATGTATTGTGTTGCATGACTATAATCTTAAAAAAGATTTTATGTATTGTGTTGCAGGGAATAGTGGGACTAACCCATTAGTTTATATGAAATAATACATCTCGTCTCACCTTCGATGCGGTAATTTTTTTGGTGTCAAGCCACGCCACGCCGCATGACTGCAGGGCGGATCTAGGGGATGTCTGGGATACCTTCAACTTTCTTGGCGAAGTGCATTTTTTTTTCTCTCTCCGTTTTATGTAGATCCGCCAGAGTAGACACTGATTTTCTTTTTCTAAATCCGCCATAGTAAACACAGAATTTTCTTTTTCGGATACCCTTGAATGCTTCTTCTAGATCCGCCGATGACTTGGTCTACATAGAAAGACTTTCCATACAAGTACATGTGCCATGTGGTGTGAGCATTTCACACTAACCATCTTCCAAAATAGTAATAACAATAAGCTACGATGGATCCATATGCCCATTTATGATTTTATTATATGGTGCTCTTGAAGCATTCTAGAGGAGCACTGTGTGATCTGTTGACACCGCCACGTGTAGTTTCGTGGCATTAATGACTTAATGGCGTACATATGGAAGCCCCCAATCAATGACATGCTCAGGTAACATAATACTGAAATAAACCACGCTTCTATGTGCCACATTATAGCAATATATTAGGAACCATGTAACAGAACATGCGACAATGAGTACAAGTCAAAGCAACTTATGTAGCTTATAAATGTGTCAAGTTCAAATATCAAGCGAGTATCAAACGTCACGTCGGATCAAATGGTCAATCATTGTAGATGTGTAAGAATTCGTATCTTGAGTAGTAGATTAAGAAAGATATGGTAGAATAAGATTGTATAATAAGTTAACGCCGCTTTTGTCGTGTTTTAGTATGGTGATTAACAATGATTGAGTTGTTAGAATGATTACAATTTATGTTTCAAATGGTTTCAGTATCTTTGCTATTCAAAATTCACCCTATAACGTATAGCTACATCTTACCAAATAAGAACATGACAAAATCACTTATAATTTTCAAGGCAAAAGATCAAATAGGAAGTTTATTTTGGCTAGCAAGTGTAGGAAGCAATAGGATTAGGACATGTGACAACATTTAAAATAAAGAAAAAGAGTATTTTAGTCAATCCAATTCTTTCTTCTTCCCTTTCAAAACCCAGTAACTTCAAAACCCACAATTTTCAAAACCCACAATCTTCAACCATTTCTTCACTTTCTATCTCAATAATCACTACATTATAGTGCGATTTTCATCACCAATCAATGATTCAAACACCCGGTCAACGTGTTCTTCAGCTTTTTTGAAGAAAACCCAGTTTAATTTCATACAAAATCTCGTTTTTTCCAGTGATTTTGAAGATAATCACTCGATCCGTTCGATTCGAGAGCTAATAAGTGTTTCAATCATTCAAAATTCTTCAATTGTTGAAGAAATCACTTCGATCCATGTAAGAAATTCTTTAATTTCATTTTTACGATCTGGGTTTTTGATTTAGTCATTGCGTTTTACGATCTTGGCGGGGTCCGGGGGCAGCGCCCCTGGTAGCGGGGTCCCAGGGGCGGCAGCCCCTGGCGGGGTCCAAGGGGCAGAGCCCCTGGCTGGGGTTGAAATTTTTTTTTCCGATTAAATTGCTGTAATAAAAATGCATCAGAAAAAATAATTTTCTGTAGATTGCCTCTGGAAACTGCATTGGTTCAGACAATTCACAGCACAGACAAAACTATTGTCATGATTCAATGCGTTTTAGAGAGAACACTTTCTTTGGTGTTTTTAGGCAATTGTGTTTTAGAACTAAAATTTATGTGTTTTCTGGCCATTGCGTTTTAGAAAAACACATTCTTGAAGTGTTTTTGGTGCATTGCGTTTTAGGTAAAACACCTTTTTAGGTGTTTTCAGTCAATTGCGTTTTAGAAAATGTCATTTTTTAGGTTTTTTTTTCATTGCGTTTAAGAAATAAGACATTTCTTTGTGTTTTCTGGCCATTGCGTTTTACAAATAATACATTTCTTTGTGTTTTTTGTGCATTGCGTTTTAGAAAAATGTCATTTTTTAGGTTTTTTTTCATTGCGTTTTACGTAACTGGGGGGTTTTCTATTGCGTTTTACGCAACTGGGTTTTTAATTTTTTTTTTGAAAATATAGCAATAGTATACTCGTTTTAAAGATAAAAAAACGCTCGTTTTTTTGGTGCAATTTTTATAAAAAAAAATAATGTCGTATGAAAGAGTTATTAACGTTTAAAAAATGGGGGGGAATTGGAGGAGAGAGAAACTATTGGCTTGGATTGACTAGAATGCCCCTAAACAAACTCACGCACCTCTTTTCTTCCCTTCAATTTCCATCATTTAATCTTAGCCCTTGATTAACTAAATGGATGGTCAAGATCACTCCATAGCCTTCCTAGCCAAATAAACTTCCTATTGTATCTCCACCCTACACTATTAATTTATAATTATTTGATTTTTCACTTTTAACCCAAAAGTTTTTTAACCTCAAAAACTTTTTACCTTAAACTTTGGTTCCCTATACTTTTTATATTTCCCAAAATTTTTGTTTTACGCTTCGTTCTAGATCTTGCGAGTTAACAAGGCACAACGTGCGTGTGTGGTTCAACGTTTGTACGTTTCGCTTTGCGTTTGGTTCAACGTTTTTACGTTGTCTATTTCTTTTCCCGTTTGACATGTTCGTCGCAACGCACGGGTACTAAGTCAACTTCGTTATTATTTTCTATCTTTTACGTTACGGTCTAATTTGTTCGCATTAACACGCCACAACTTCAATGTCGCTGATTGCTGATAGTGGTGTGACACTGGTACCATTTGACACAGTTTTACGCCTCCACCGCAACGCAGTGAGGCTTAATACTAGTTTCTTTTAAAGATAAATTCCTTCAATTTAAATTCATAGAAAACTCATGATATTGATTAGTTTTTGTTTTTTTTATTACTATTATCTTTTCTATTTAAGAAGTATTGTATTTCTTTTGAATATAACGTTTGCATTCATATCTATGGCATCAAATTCTGTGTGTGGTGTTTTCAAAATATAAAAAGTATAAAAAATGGTTGTGAGTGGAGGAGAGAGAAAATGTTACTGTTCATCTGTATATTTGAGGGGACACTGTTCACCCCCTATAATTTTTTAATATATTTTGAAAGTGGTTGTGGGTGGAAGAGAGAGAAAAGGTAACGTTAAAGGTATACAAAATATTATTTAATTAAAAAGAAGAGAGAATATGTAGTGTTTTTTAATATATTTTAGTGTAAGAGTAATCAAATGTAAACCCAAGTATGAGTTTAAATATTTTTCATATTTAACCATATGACGTGATTTAATAGTTTAATCTTTTTTCTTAAAAAAAAACTTTTTTGTGAGATGATTATCAGGTACATCTACTTGTCTTATTGTGCTGTGCAAATAAATAATTTTCGTTACTCAAATCGTGTAATACACGGGACTATAATCTAGTATGTTAAATATACTAATTCATATATGAAAATTATATAAAATATTTACTTCACATAATTATAAAATTTATTTGAATAAAGAGTAAATTACAAGTTTTGTCCTTTATGTATGTCCAAAATTGCAGGCGATGTCCTTTATCTTTAAAATTGACGAGTTTTGTCCTTAATGTTTGCAAATCTTGCACGTTATGTCCCTTAAGGCAAACCCATTTAATTTTTATTGTTAAATCTGAGGCACATGAGGGCATTGTTGTCATTTCATCTCATCAGGGACCATTGTGTAAAAGAATTTGTCTTCAGGGGCTATTGTGTATTTATAAGATTCATATCCCATCATTTTTGAGTGGACCCAAGAGAAAGATTAGTCTCTTCGATCAGACTTTCAAAACACAACATCACTTTTTAGAAGGCATCCCAAAAGTCAACAATAACAACTTGCTAACCCTATTCATCTTCATCATCTCTCTGTCTGCGATACATCACCTCCAAAAATCAAACAACCCTCAATCTTCAACCAGCTTCAGTCGATGAACAATACCTATCCAAAACCCCCCAAAAAAAAAATTGAGTTCCCAAAACATAACAACATCAGTCTGCCGTTAATACATCTGTCTTCCTCTTCATCGATACCCAGCAACAATCAAGATACACAAATAAAAATGCAGCCGACACCTCTTCACTTTCTGCGATTCACACATCCAATTGACATCCATGTCTTCTTCAGCGATGAACAACAGCAGCAGCCGTTCTTGTCTCCTGCGATAACACCCATCACAACCTCTCTATCACCATCGTTAGACCCACCATCACCACCCACTATCTCCACCATCGCCTGACCCACCATCACCACTCCACCTAGAACCCTAACCCCAACCTGCAACAACCCAAACCAGCAACAAACACCATTAAACCCCCACCCCCACTGGAACCCTAACCCCAAGAACCTGCAAACCGGTGAGGAACCCGTCGTCGGTCAGAGCCACGAGATGGAGAGCAGAGGTGACCCAAGGTGTGGGTGCGTGTGTGTTTGACCGGGGAGATGAGGTGAAAGGGAAGTTAGGGGTTTTTGGTGGGTGTGCGACTGTGGAAGACCCGTCGCCGGGATTACGACCGGCACCGGCTCCGACCACCGGTAAGATGAGAGAGACGGTGTGGGTCTGCAAGATTTGCAGCTGTAATCGAAGAAGAAGGAGAAGAAAGGGGGGTTGGTGTGAAGTAAATATCTTTTCTGTAGTTACACAATAGCCCCTGAAGACAAATTCTTTTACACAATGGTCCCTGATGAGATGAAAGGACAACAATGCCCTCATGTGCCTCAGATTTAACAAAAAGAATTAACTAGGTTTGCCTTAAAGGACATAACGTGCAAGATTTGCAAACATTAAGGACAAAACTCGTCAATTTTAAAGATAAAGGACATCGCCTGCAATTTTGGACATACATAAAGGACAAAACTTGTAATTTACTCTTGAATAAACTAATTGTTTAGATTATTTATATCGTTAAATTAAGTTTCAAAATATAGATCAAATATCTATATATACATTACACTTTATAAAATATATACAATTCAAGTTTTTTTTTCCCTACTTAATACGTTGTGTTATTATAAATATTAGAGTTAATCGCCAAAATCGTCTGTCACACCCCCAAAAATATCCCAAACGGAAACCCCCGCGAGGCGTGTGACGTACTAGGATCTAGCCACCAATCACATTGAACTCATACAAGATTTTAAATAAAACTCTCATTCATTAAAATTAAGCGGTACATTACATAAAGTATAACTCTACGTTTTCAGCGGAAGCATAAATCATTAGTTATGTATTTCGTAAACCAAACATATGATAGTTATTAGACTCGTCTCGTGTTTCCATGTGTCTCGACCCATGACCACTCCAGCTTCCCAGACAGCAAGTTCCACGTTTCACATATCTATAACCTACGAGCATGCAAACAAGTGTATCAGACAACGCTGGTGAGTTCACAGTTTTATGAAAACGTTTGGTTACCAAGTGTTTATTCCAGTTTAATAACAATTCCAAAAGTAATGTTGATAATAACTCGAGTACCGTACAAGATGGCACCAGATTGTTTTGCCTGTCCCCAATTGTAACAACTCTCATTAAAAGTTATATTTATTTAATTAAATTGTCCAATAGGAAACCCTAATTGAGAAACCCAAGTGATTCTGAACAAACCCTAAAATTTTCAGAACACTCGGAATCAGGATCAGGGCCCCTAAAACTCAGGGGGGGGGGGGGGGGGGTAAACCCTACTCGGTAATATCCACACAGTTTTACGTGTATTACGAAATTGATCAAACGACCAACTCAGTTAAGCTACTAGGACACAAAGCAAGCCTATGATAGACTAGGGTCTCTCGCGCCACGCGACGCGCGCAAGGGAACCTTTCGCGTGGCGCGAGGGGGGCATTTTTCAAGTATAAATAGTAGCGTCTGTTTCATGCAATTGAGTGTTCGTTCGACGTTTAATTTCAAATTGTACGCTGAGTTATAATCAAAACAGTCCCAAAACACACACTGATCACGAAGTGCTGCCACAATTCAGGGTAATAACTCGATCGCTGCTACGATTCAATGTCCGATCGATTAAACTATCCAATGGATGTTTAAGTGCTGCCCACATTAGGGTTTATGCTTTGTCATTCGTCGTTAAATCGATGGATGTTTAAGTATCGCACTTTGTCATTCGTTGTGAAGGTTTTAATCTCGTGAGTTATCGTAAATGCTGTATTAAGTTACTAACCTAGTTGGTGTGCTTGATTATTTAAACTAGGTTATCAAGGCTAATCAGTAGGCTAAGCTCTGTTCATAGTTAAATCTGCAATGTGAGTCATTCTCTTTTTATCAAATCTATTTACAAAAGCATGTTTATTTCAAAGTTATAATTACGGGGATTAAGTCTTTGTAATCACCAAATTACAGCTGGTATGTGGGGTTTTGTATACATTACTTGATAATCGTCACCATTGGGGCAGCCAATGGGGGATATGACCATAGTCACAGATCCGGTCGAGTGACAAATACCGTGGGTAGTTGGTTTGATATCAGAAACATTGTAATCGCTCTTAATACTGTAAATTTATAACAAACGAGTCGTTTTAGAAAATAGAATGATTCACTCAGTATTTCCCGCTGACAAAACCTTTTTCAAACATGTTTCAGGTGATCTGTTGTGATCCAGGAAAAGTGCCGTGAAGCACTATCAGCTTAAGGAAGTGGCTCAGTATAAAATAAAGAAACATGTTTTGTAAAATAAAAGATTTCTTCGTGAAATCTCAATATTGTAAATTACCGGGTTTTATCCCAAATGGTGAAATAAAATAATCGGGAAATATTTCAGTTTTAAAATGATCCTGAACAAACTTCCGCTGTTAATTAAATACCACGGGATTTCTGTCCCGCGGCCCCTGAAACGGGTCAAACCGGGTCGGGGGCCGTGACAGAAATAAGGTGGTATCAGAGCCACTGATCTAAGCCTATTAAGTATTTAGAAATACTTAATTTTACTGATTGCCAATTATGTGATTATGTGTTTTATTAACTGATTATTTGTTAATTACAGTATGGGTAAACAAAAGCTGTCAAACATCTATCTTAAACTAGATAGGTCATCCAACGAGAAGGGAGTTCATCCCAAACAAAACCTTATGTAATTCCTGAAGAAGGAATATTTGTTCGTAAAGCACAATATGAAGAACCACTTTCTCCTAATAAAAGAAGTTTGATTATTAGGAAAAGTCAGGAGGAAATAAGGAAAAACCGAGAGAAGAAAGTTAAACAAGAAACCCAGGACTTAATCAATAAATCACCTTGGGAGGACAAATTAGATGAGAAATGGGTAAATCTTTATATGCTAGTCACAGTAGCAGAAAATGCAAATCTCTAAATACTCAAAAGTTTTAGCACTTTTATTTTCCAGAAACCTTATTTAGTAAATAAATAAGTTACAGTAAATCGTAGTATAATTTACTTGTCAGTTGTTTTATGTATGCAATAATATTTATGGGTTATCTATAAAATTTTGTTATTTTAACATTTGGAATGTATTTTGCATATATGCTAAACATCATGAATGAGATATCAAAAGGTTTAGAAAATCTTAACCTCTATCCCGTTAAGATAGAAGTTTCCAAGGAATTCACCGGTTACTTCGCTGATAAAGAAGAACCCATGGAATTTCAATCCAAACCACTGGCAAAACCTAAACCCAAGAAAAGAAGCAGATTTGTGGGCTGGAGGCGTGTACGAAGGAAAAAGCCAACAACAAGAAAGGTTACTACAACTGAAGAACCAAAAGACAAAGGAAAAGGGGTAGAAATTGAGGAAAATATTAATCAAGTAGAGATAGAAGCTGAGAAGAGTTTTAAGCAAACAGAAAGAGAAGTCGGAGAAAGTTCTAGACAGAAACAGAAAATGACTCCCTGGGAAGTTTTAGATCATAAATTAGTAATGAGTGACCTCATCGGACCTGCCGATGGAAACCTTGAACTAGCTAATCCAAACCTTATATTTACTGAAGAAGATCTTTTTAGCTACCCACTAGAAGTTCCAATTCCAATCAATCTGGAACCTGCTATTCCAGATCCTATTGTCCAACCTCAACCATTACCAGTAGAATTAGATGAATGGTGGACAACTGATTGGCAATACCAAAGTCTTTTAAACAACCTTGATACATTTTTCCCACAAGTTGACCCAGAACCTCCACTATACCCAACTATGAGCCCGGAGAATCTAACCGAACTTCGTCTTTGGGGCGAAGAGTTAATTGATGCAGGAAAGAGGATTAGGGATATTGGAGAAAGAGTTACTTGGAAGTATGATGAAAGGGAGCGTCGTTTTTAAGAAATTAGCTGACCAGATAATGGGAGTTTGCAGGAATATTTGTTAATAAATAATCATAATAACCAGTATGTATAATAACTTAACAATAAAACGTTGTATGATAATCGTGTGTACGAGGCATAATATAATATATAGAAATTAAACTTGTGAAATCGATAATTTTTGGTTATACATGTTAATGTGATTATGTGCAAACTGTTTTATTATATTTATAATTATACTAATTATTTATATAAAATTAATTATCAGATGGCAAACATTGGTAATGAACCAGTAAATAAGGTTAATCAGTCTGAGCAACATCCAGGAGATCAATATATGACTAGGAAAGATATCGAAAATATTGTTGCTCAAGGGATAGCCAATGCTATTCCAGCCATCGTTGCTGCTGTAAAGAATCCAATCGAACCGCAACAAATCGTTCCTAGTAAACGTATTTCTGAAGATAACTTCAGTAATAGTGTAAACGGAGGCAATGATCATGTTAACCATAATGGGGAACCACATCAAGCTCCATTTCCTAAGAAAATGAAAACTGCAACACCTGGTTGCACTTTCAAAGAATTTCTTGCTTGTAAACCCACTGAATTTGCAGGCAATGAAGGAGCAACTGCATCACTGCGTTGGTTAGAGAAAACCGAAGCAGTCATTGCAATAAGCAAATGTGCTAAAGATGATCAGGTTATGTACACATCAAATCTCTTCAAGGAAGGAGCACTCGAATGGTGGAACACTGTGTTACAATCAAAAGGAAGAATAATAGCCTATGCCATGACTTGGGAAGAATTTAAGGGTTTTCCTAGAAAGAAAATTCTGTCCCGAGTATGAAAAGGAACAGATGACAAATAAGTTTCTAAATCATCGGATGATGGGTGTAGATTGTCGCGGTTATACTTCGACATTCTTTGAATATGCTAGAGTGGTACCAACACTGGCTTCGCCAGAACCGGTACTCATTTCTCGCTACATTTGGGGACTGATTAGTGAAATCCGCAACATTGTTAAAGCTGCGAGACCTCACACTATTGACGATGCTGTGGAATTAGCTAATACCCTAACTGACGAACTGGTACGTACACAAGATGAAAACAAAAAGAAAGAATTGGCTCAGAAAATTACCCAAGGATTTCGTGTGGGTAACAGTAGTAATTTCAAGAGAAGAGGAACTGGGCAATTCTCAACTCCGTCATTCTGCCGAAAATGTAAGAAGAAACATTATGGAAGATGCGATATAACCTGCAATTTTTGTAAAGTTGTAGGACATCGTGAAGAAAACTGCAGAAAGAAAACCATAGTTTGCTATAACTGCGGAGAAAATGGACATTATAAAACAGAATGTCCTAAATTAATCAAACCAGCAGACAACAAAACTAAGGCGACCGACGGAACTATTAAGAAGAATGCTAGGGCATTTCAGCTGACCACTCAAGAAGCAGAACTCATCCCAGATGTGATAGCGGGTACGTTCTTAGTTCACAACATTTACGCCAAAGTATTATTTGACTCTGGTGCAAACCAAAGTTTTATAAATACTTCATTCTGCCAAGCTCTTAATTTACCTTTAACCAATATTAGGCAGATTTTTACAGTTGAAACGGCAGACGGAAATTCAGTTAAAATAGATAAAGTTTTGCAAGAAGAAAACATAGAACTTTTAGGACATAAATTCTCTGCAAAACTATTGCCGATGAATTTAGCTGAATTTGATGTTGTATTAGGAATGGATTGGTTAGTAGCCAACCATGCTAGAATCCTTTGTGATCAAAATTCCATAGAAATTCAATCACCCACCGGAGAAGTGATTAGGATTACAGGAGATAAACCACGTAAGGCCATGAAGTTCATATCAGTAATGAAAGTTGCTAATTATGAACGAAAACAAGGAGTAGTGTATATGATTTCGGTAATCATTAGTACTAAGGGAAAAGATCTTAAGGAAATACCAGTAGTCTCAGAATACCCAGATGTATTTCCAGAAGAGTTACCAGGGTTACCACCAAATAGGGAGGTAGAGTTTAGGATTCATCTAATTCTAGGAACTACACCGATAGCCAAGGCACCTTATCGGTTAGCACCCACATAAATGTTAGAACTAAAAACGCAATTAGATGAATTACTAAGTAAAGGATTCATACAACCTAGCTCATCCCCTTGGGGAGCGCCAATATTATTTGTTAAGAAAAAGGATGGTTCAATGAGAATGTGTATCGATTATAGGGAATTGAATAAGGTTACAATTAAGAATCGATATCCATTACCTAGGATTGATGATCTGTTTGATCAACTTCAAGGAGCTAGATATTTTTCTAAGATAGATTTACGCTCCGGATATCATCAATTGAAGGTACAAGAAGAAGACATACCTAAAACTTCTTTCAGAACTAGGTATGGTCATTATGAGTTTACAGTCATGCCCTTTGGGTTAACAAATGCACCTGCTGCATTCATGGACATGATGAATAGGATCTGTAAACCATATTTGGATAAATTTGTAATTGTTTTCATAGACGATATACTTATTTATTCCAAAAGTCAGACAGAGCATTGTGAACACCTTCATGCACTCTTAACTTTGTTAAGAAAAGAAAAGCTTTATGCCAAATTCTCGAAGTGTGAATTTTGGTTGCAAGAAGTGCAATTCTTAAGACACATGGTGAATCACGAAGGTATTCACGTAGATCCTGCTAAAATAGAGGCAATTACCAAATGGAAGGTTCCACAAACAGCAATGGAAATTAGAAGTTTTATAGGTTTAGCTGGGTACTATAGACGGTTTATTAAGGATTTTTCCAAGATAGCTGTTCCATTAACTAAGCTAACCTGTAAAGCGGTTAAGTTTGAATGGGGACCAAAGCAAGAAGAAGCCTTTAGAATATTAAAGCAGAAATTAACAAATGCACCAATCTTAGCCTTACCAGAAGGAACTGAAGATTTTGAGGTATGTTGTGATGCTTCAAAACTAGGATATGGATGTGTGCTTATGCAACGCAAAAAGGTGATTGCATATGCTTCAAGGCAATTGAAAAAGCACGAAGAAAACTATACGACTCATGATTTAGAATTAGGAGCCGTAATTTTTGCCCTTAAGATTTGGAGACATTATCTTTACGGAAGTAAATTTACTGTCTACACAGACCACAAAAGTTTAAGATATATATTTGGGCAAAAAGAGTTAAACATGAGGCAAAGGAGATGGATGGAGATCCTAAGTGACTACGACTGTGATATTCAGTATCACGAAGGAAAGGCAAATGTAGTTGCAGATGCCTTAAGTCGTAAGTATTATGAGAAACAACGACGAGTTCGTGCTCTCAGATTAAATCTACAAATAGATTTAATGGAACAATTGAAGAATGTTCAAACTACAGCAATCAAGGATGATGCTGAAGGAATGAAAGGAAGAATAAAGGAATTAAAACAAGGAGCAGATGGAATTTGGAGATTCCACAAAAGTAGAATTTGGGTACCTAAGCAGGGAGACTTAAGACCTAAGATTTTAGAAGAAGCCCATAAATCTAGGTATACTATGCACCCAGGAAACAATAAGATATACCAAGATTTAAGAAAGAACTTTTGGTGGATAGGAATGAAAAAGGATATAGCACGATATGTTTCTAAATGTCTCACTTGTTCACAAGTTAAGGCAGAACATCAGAAACCCTCAGGTCTACTACAACAATTAGAAATGCCTGTATGGAAATGGGAACTTATAACAATGGATTTTGTTACTAAGTTACCCAAAACCAGAAAAGGTAATGATGCGATTTGGGTAATTGTGGATCGATTAACCAATTCAGCTCACTTTTTACCAATGAAAGAAACCTTTAGTATGGAAAGGTTGGCAAAATTGTATGTAGATGAAGTTGTATCCTTACATGGAGTTCCACTCTCCAGTGTGTCGGATAGGGATAGTCGTTTTACTTCTCATTTCTGGAAAAGTTTCCAGCAAGCTATGGGAACTCGATTAAATCTGAGCACTGCATATCATCCCCAAACAGACGGACAAAGTGAAAGGACGATCCAAACTCTAGAAGACATGCTCCGAGCATGTGTAATAGATTTTGGTGGAAATTGGGATGATCATTTACCATTAATTGAATTCTCCTATAACAATAGCTATCATTCAAGTACTGAAACCGCCCCATTTGAAGCACTGTATGGAAGAAAGTACAGAACTCCAGTCTGTTGGGCAGAAATAGGAGAAAGTCAATTATCAGGTCCTGAAATAGTGCAAGAGACGACTGATAAGATTACTCAAATCAAGGAAAGACTAAAGACGGCTCGAGATCGCCAGAAGAGTTATGCAGACAATAGATGCAAGCCGTTAGAATTCCAAGTTGGAGACAAAGTACTATTGAAAGTTTCTCCTTGGAAAGGAGTAGTGTAACAACTCTCATCAAAAGTCCTAATTATTATTTTAATTTGACCAATAGGAAACCCTAATTGAGAAACCCAAGTGATTCTGCACAAACCCTAAAATTTTCAGAACAATCGGAATCATGATCAGGGCCCCTAAAACTCAAGGGGGGGGGGGGTAAACCCTAGTTAACGATTATCTAAATTACTCGTTGTAAAATTTAAAATTTACGAAACTACTGACTCAGCTAGGCTAGTCCCAGACGTGGCTACTCTATAAAATATAGGTAACCCTTACGGACCGTAAGGGTTATTTGTTACGGTCCGTAAGGGGGGCAAAATTCAGGTATAAATAGCAGACATTGGTACTTGAAATTTGACGTATGTTCGACGAAGAAATTCGTTTCATGCACCGATTTACATTCTGTTTACTACAATTAACACACACAGTGCATTAATCGACGCCGCAATCAAGGTAATAACTCGATCGCTATTACGATTCAACGTCCGATCGATTATAACTATCCAACGATTGTTTAAGTGCCGCTCAAATTGAGTTTATACTTTGTTATTCATCGTGATTTCGACTTGAATGTTTGAGTGCTATTCGAACTCGGACTATACTCTGTCATTCGTTGTGAATCCGCTGAATTGTTAAGTATTGCACTAATAAATCGTTGTGAGGGTTTAATCTCGTGAATTGACGTAACTGCTGTATTAGTTACTAACCTGTTTGTGTGTGCATTATTATTTAAATTAGGTTAATCAAGGCTAATCAGTAGGCTTATACTCTGCTCGTTAAATCTACAATGTGAGTCATTCTCTTTTTATCAAATCTATTTACAAAAGCATGTTTATTTTCAAAAGTTATAATTACAGTGATTAAGTTTATGTAATCACCAAATTAAAGCCGATATATGGGGTATTGTGCACATTACTACTGTTGTTGTCACTTTAGGTGGGCGAACCTAAATTAGTGATATTCGTCATTCATTGGGGCAGCCAATGGTGATATGACCATAGTCACCGAAATGAGTCGAGTGACAAATACTGTGGGTAGTTGGTTTGATATCAGAAACATTGTAATATCTCTTAATACTGTGAATTATAACAAACGAGTCGTTTTAGTAAAAATGAATGATTCACTCAGTATTTCCCTGCTGACAAAACCTTTTTCAAACATGTTTCAGGTGATCTGTTGTGAGCACAGGAAAAGTGCCGTGGAGCACTACATGCTTAGAAAAGTGGCTCAATATAAATAAATAAATATGTTTTAAGAAATAAAGATTTCTCAGTGAAATCACTTTATTGTAAATTATGGGATTATCCCTATATTATATATAAACGAGCAGTTTTAATATTAATCGATCCTGTTTAAAAATACTTCCGCTGTCATTTAAATAGATACCATCGGATTTCCTGCCTCGCGGCTCTGGACCGGGTCAAACCGGGGCCAAGGGCCGTGACAGGAAAAGGTGGTATCAGAGCCACTGATTTAAGCTTACTATTGATTTTAGCCTATTAAAATAATTGAGAGATACTTAGGAAATTTAATTGCTATTCTGTGAAAATATGTTTTATTAACTGATTAATTGTTGAGTTACAATATGGGTAAACAAAAGATTTCTGCTATCTACCACAAATTAGATACTGCAACCACAGAAAAAGGAACCTCTTCCTCCAAACACCCAGCAGATCTGGAAGAAGGGATTTTTGTTCGTAAAGCAAATTATGAAAATCCTCTTACCCATGATAAAAGAAATTTGATTCTTAGAAAGGGACAGGAGAAAATAAAGAAACCCCAAGTCAAGAAAGTGAGGTTTAATTCAGAAATCCAGGAATTAGGCAATAGTCCACCTTGGGAAGATAAATTAGATGAAAAATGGGCAAACCTTTATATGCTAGCTACCGTAGCAGAGAATGCAAACCTCTAAAATATCAATCAGCCTGGTCTAGTAGAAAATTAATCTCCAGTAAATAAATAAAGTATAGTGTGTTCTCTTTCCTGTAGTCTTTTGTACAAATCAGTATGCAATAAACTTTAATGTTTATTTGTAAAACTTTGTTCCAAAGTTTTAACTTAGCATTTTTGTGCATTTTGCATATATGCTATCCAGCATGAGTGAGATATCAGAAGCATTTCAGAATCTCAACCTCTACCCAGTACCAATTGAAGACTCCCACGACTTTACTGGTTATATTGCTGACATAGAGGAACCCCTGGAATTCCAAGCTCCACCGCTGGAAAAAGCAAAACTTAAAAAGAAAAGAAGATATGTAGGATGGAGGAAAGTACGCAGGAGAAAGCCGGCCACTAGGAAACTCCCCAAAATAGAAAACCCTATAGACAAAGGAAAAAGAATCGAAATCGGAGAAAGTTCTAATCCAGTAGAGATAGAAATCCGGAAAGATTCTAAACAAAAAGGAATAGAAATTGGAGAGAGTTCTAGACAATCTGAAGAAATCACATTTCAAGAGGAAATAGATCGTCTACTGGCAAATTGTGATGTCATTAGCCCTATCCATAATAATCTATATCCTTACATAGAAACCCAACTTCCTGTAAATCTGGAACCAGCTATTCCAGACCCACTAATCCACACTCGACCTTTAGGCCAAATGGAAGAATGGTGGACAAATGACTGGCAATTTGAAAATATCATCAACAGTCCTTATTCTTTCCTTCCACAGTTTGATCCAGAACCTATCCCCAATCCTCCAATGAGCAACGAAAACTTAGCCGAACTCCGTCAGTTCGGTGAAGAGCTGATAGGTATAGGGAATAGGATCCGGGAAATGGGGGAACAAATTTCCTGGAAATACGACGAAAGGGAGCGTCGCTACTAAACTGCCAGTTGACCAAAGAATAGTGGGGTTGGGAAAAATGTCTGGATAATAATAATAATAATAGTTAAATATAATTCTGTAAAATGGGAAATAAAACATTGTAAGATAAACAGTGTGTATGGATGCCTATATAATATATAAAGCAAAATAGAAGTCGAAACATCGACAATTTTGGATACATATATCTGTGTTGTAAGATTTTATGTGCTTCTGTGTAATTGTTTTATTTACAATCATTTGATACTAATAGTATAATTATAATAATTATCAGATGGAAAACGCTAGTAATGAACCAGTTAATGAAGGGAATCAATCTGAACAAAATCAGGAAAACCAGTATATGACTAGACAAGATATTGAAAACATCATCACTCAAGGGATAGCTAATGCTATTCCAGCAATCATGGCTGCTGCTCAGAAACCTGTTGAACCACAACAAATCATTCCTAGTAAACGTACTCAGGAAGATAATTTTAGTCATAGTGTAAATGGAGGCGGCAATCATGACAATAATAATCCACGACAGGCTCCACCTCCTAAGAAAATGAAAGCTGCAACAACTGGTTGCACTTTCAAAGAATTTCTTGCTTGTAAACCTGCTGAATTTGCAGGCAACGAAGGAGCAACTGCAGTACTGCGTTGGTTAGAGAAAACCGAAGCAGTAATTGCAATAAGTAAGTGTTCCGAAGAAGATCAGGTCATGTACGCGTCAAATCTTTTCAAAGAAGGGGCACTCGAATGGTGGAACACGGTGCTACAGGCTAAAGGAAGAAATAGGACTTATGCCATGAACTGGGAAGAATTTAAAATTCTTGTAGAAAGAAAATATTGTCCTGAATATGAAAAGGAACAAATGGCAAATAAGTTCCTAAATCATCGTATGGTAGGCGTAGAGTGTCACGGTTATACTTCGACATTCTTTGAATATGCTAGAGTGGTACCAACACTGGCTTCGCCAGAACCGGTACTCATTTCTCATTACATTTGGGGATTGATTAGTGAAATCCGTAACATCGTTAAAGCTGCGAGACCTCGCACTATTGGCGATGCTGTGGAACTAGCTAATACCCTAACTGATGAACTAGTGCACACAAGAGAAGAAGATCGAAAGAAGGAATTGGCTCAAAAGATTACCCAAGGATTTCGTGTGGGTAATGATAATAATAGGTTCAAGAAAAGAGGAAGGAGACAATCTGCACAACCGCCTTTTTGCAAAAAATTGCAAAAAGAATCATTTTGGAAAATGCAATGTAATTTGCAACTTCTGCAAAATGACAGGACATCGTGAAGAAAATTGCAAAAAGAAAACCATAGTCTGCTATAACTGTGGAGAAACAGGACATTACAAAACAGAATGTCCTAAATTGATTAAAACCGCAGACAATAAAGGCAAACCAGCTGATGGAACAACAAAGAAGAATGCCCGAGCATTCCAGCTAACCACTCAAGAAGCTGAACTAATTCCTGACGTCATAGCTGGTACGTTCTTGGTCCACGACGTTTATGCAAAAGTGTTATTTGACTCTGGTGCAAACCAAAGTTTTATTAATACTTCATTTTGCCAAGCCCTTAACTTACCCGTAACCACCCTTAGGAAAATTTTTACAGTCGAAACGGCAGATGGAAATTCTGTTAACATAAATAAGGTTTTGCAAGAAGGAAAGATAGAATTGTTAGGCCATAAGTTTTCTGCAAACCTGTTACCTATGATATTAGCCGAATTCGATATTGTGTTAGGAATGGATTGGTTAGTAGCCAACCATGCTCGAATTCTCTGTGATACGAATTCCATAGAAATTCAATCACATACCAGAGAAGTGATTAGGATCACAGGAGATAAACCACGTAAGCCTATGAAGTTCATATCAGTAATGAAAGTTGCTAATTATGAACGAAAACAAGGAATAGTATATATGATTTCAGTAATCATTAGTACTAAGGGAAAAGAACTTAAGGAAATTCCTGTAGTTTCAGAATACCCAGACATCTTTCCAGAAGAATTACCTGGGTTACCACCTGATAGAGAAGTAGAGTTTAGAATTCATCTGATTCCGGGTACTACACCAATAGCTAAGGCACCTTATCGATTAGCACCCACCGAAATGCTAGAATTGAAAAAGCAGTTAGATGAATTATTAAGCAAAGGATTTATACAACCTAGTTCATTCCCTTGGGGAGCACCAGTGTTGTTTGTGAAAAAGAAAGATGGATCGATGAGAATGTGTATCGATTATAGAGAACTGAATAAGGTTACAATTAAGAATCGATATCCATTACCTAGGATTGATGATCTGTTTGATCAACTGCAGGGGGCTAGATATTTTTCTCAGATAGATTTACGCTCCGGATATCATCAATTGAAGGTACAAGAAGAAGACATACCTAAAACTGCTTTCAGAACTAGGTATGGCCATTATGAGTTTACAGTCATGCCCTTTGGACTAACAAATGCCCTAGCAGCATTTATGGACATGATGAATCGGATCTGTAAACCATACTTGGATAAATTTGTAATCGTATTCATTGACGATATACTTATTTATTCCAAAAGTCAGGAGGAACATTGCGAACACTTGCATGCACTCTTAACCTTGTTAAGAAAAGAAAAGCTTTATGCCAAATTCTCGAAGTGTGAATTTTGGTTAAAGGAAGTGCAATTCCTAGGACACATGGTGAATCACGAAGGCATTCACGTAGACCCTGCTAAAATAGAAGCAATCACTAAATGGAAGGTCCCACAAACAGCCATGGAAATTAGAAGTTTTATAGGCTTAGCCGGATACTATAGACGATTTATTAAAGATTTCTCTAAGATAGCTGTACCTTTGACTAAGTTAACCTGTAAAGCCACTAAGTTTGAATGGGGACATAGGCAAGAAGAAGCTTTTAAGATTTTAAAGCATCGATTGACAAATGCTCCAATTTTAGCATTACCTGAAGGAACAGAAGATTTTGAAGTATATTGTGATGCTTCAAAATTAGGATTCGGATGTGTATTGATGCAACACAAAATGGTAATTGCGTATGCCTCCCGGCAATTGAGAAAGCACGAGGAGAATTATACGACTCATGACTTAGAATTAGGAGCCATAATTTTTGCCTTGAAAATATGGAGACATTATCTGTATGGAAGTAAATTTACTGTTTATACAGATCATAAAAGTTTAAGATATATATTTGGGCAGAAAGAGTTAAATATGAGGCAAAGAAGATGGATGGAAGTTCTAAGCGATTAAGACTGTGATATTCAATATCACGAAGGAAAGGCAAACGTAGTTGCAGATGCCTTAAGTCGTAAGTATCAGGAAAAACAAAAGCGAGTCCGTGCTCTTAGATTAAATCTACAAGTAGATTTAATGGAACAATTAAAGGAAGTTCAGGAAACAGCAATCAAGGACGATGCTGAAGGAATGAAAGGTTATATAAAGGAACTAGAGCAAGGAAATGATGGAATTTGGAGATTCCACAAGAAACGAATTTGGGTACCTAAGCAAGGAGAATTAAGAAATAAGATTTTAGAAGAAGCCCATAAATCTAGGTATACTATGCACCCTGGAAACAATAAGATGTACCAAGATTTAAGAAAGAATTTTTGGTGGATAGGCATGGAGAAAGATATAGCTAGATATGTTTCTAAGTGTCTTACTTGTTCACAAGTAAAGACTGAACATCAAAAACCTTCAGGACTACTACAACAATTGGAAATGCCTGTATGGAAATGGGAACTTATAACAATGGATTTTGTTACTAAGTTACCTAAAACAAGAAAAGGTAATGATGCAATTTGGGTAATTGTGGATCGATTAACCAAATCAGCTCATTTTCTACCAATGAAGGAAACTTTTAACATGGAAAAGTTAGCCAAGTTGTACATAGACGAAGTGGTAACTTTACATGGAGTCCCACTCTCCATTGTATCAGATAGGGATAGTCGTTTCACTTCTCATTTCTGGAAAAGTTTCCAGCAAGCAATGGGAACTCGACTAAACCTAAGCACAGCATATTATCCACAAACAGACGGACAAAGTGAAAGGACGATCCAAACTCTAGAAGACATGCTCCGAGCATGTGTAATAGATTTTGGTGGAAACTGGGATGATCATTTACCATTAATTGAATTCTCCTATAATAATAGTTATCATTCAAGCATTGAAACTGCTCCATTTGAAGCACTATATGGACGTAAGTGCAGAACTCCAGTTTGTTGGGCAGAAATAGGAGAAAGTCAATTATCAGGACCAGAAATTGTGCAAGAAACTACTGACAAAATAACTCAGATCAAAGAAAGACTGAAAACAGCTCGAGATCGTCAGAAGAGTTATGCAGATAATCGCCGCAAGCCGTTAGAATTCAAAATCGAAGAAAAAGTACTCTTGAAAGTTTCTCCTTGGAAAGGAGTTGTTCGATTCGGTAAGAAAGGAAAGCTAAGTCCCAGGTACGTAGGACCATTTTTAGTAATTCAACGTATAGGACTAGTTGCTTATCGTTTACAACTACCAGAAGAGTTAGCTGGAGTACATGATGTATTTCATGTATCCAATCTCAAGAAATGCTTATCAGATGAATCACTGGTAGTACCTCTTCGAGATATAGAGGTAAACGAAAAACTGAAATTTGTTGAGAAACCTCTTCAAATTGAGGATCGAAAGATTAAGTTTCTCAAACATAAACGACTAGTTTTAGTTAAAGTCAGATGGGATTCAAAGAGAGGAGCTGAATACACTTGGGAGCTGGAATCAGAAATGAAAAGAAAGTATCCTCATTTATTCCAGTAAATCTCGAGGACGAGATTTTTTAAAGTTGGGGAGAATGTAACAAATCTCATCAAAAGTCATAATTATTATTTTAATTTGACCAATAGGAAACCCTAATTGAGAAACCCAAGTGATTCTGCACAAACCCTAAAATTTTCAGAACAATCGGAATCAGGATCAGGGCCCCTAAAACTCAAGGGGGGGTGGGGTAAACCCTAGTTAACGATTATCTAAATTACTCGTTGTAAAATTTAAAATTTACGAAACTACTTACTCAGCTAGGCTAGTCCCAGACGTGGCTACTCTATAAAATATAGGTAACCCTTACGGACCGTAAGGGTTATTTGTTACGGTCCGTAAGGGGGGGGCAAAATTCAGGTATAAATAGCAGACATTGGTACTTGAAATTTGACGTATGTTCGACGAAGAAATTCGTTTCATGCACCGATTTACATTCTGTTTACTACAATTAACACACACAGTGCATTAATCGACGCCGCAATCAGGGTAATAACTCGATCGCTATTACGATTCAACGTCCGATCGATTATAACTATCCAACGATTGTTTAAGTGCCGCTCAAATTGAGTTTATACTTTGTTATTCATCGTGATTTCGACTTGAATGTTTGAGTGTTGTTCGAACTCGGACTATACTCTGTCATTCGTTGTGAATCCGCTGAATTGTTAAGTATTGCACTAATAAATCGTTGTGAGGGTTTAATCTCGTGAATTGACGTAACTGCTGTATTAGTTACTAACCTGTTTGTGTGTGCATTATTATTTAAATTAGGTTAATCAAGGCTAATCAGTAGGCTTATACTCTGCTCGTTAAATCTACAATGTGAGTCATTCTCTTTTTATCAAATCTATTTACAAAAGCATGTTTATTTTCAAAAGTTATAATTACAGTGATTAAGTTTATGTAATCACCAAATTACAGCCGGTATGTGGAGTATTGTGCACATTACTACTGTTGTTGTCACTTTAGGTGGGCGAACCTAAATTAGTGATATTCGTCATTCATTGGGGCAGCCAATGGTGATATGACCACAGTCACCGAAATGAGTCGAGTGACAAATACTGTGGGTAGTTGGTTTGATATCAGAAACATTGTAATATCTCTTAATACTGTGAATTATAACAAACGAGTCGTTTTAGTAAAAATGAATGATTCACTCAGTATTTCCCTGCTGACAAAACCTTTTTCAAACATGTTTCAGGTGATCTGTTGTGAGCACAGGAAAAGTGACGTGGAGCACTACATGCTTAGAAAAGTGGCTCAATGTAAATAAATAAAGAAATATGTTTTAAGAAATAAAGATTTCTCAGTGAAATCACTTTATTGTAAATTATGGGATTATCCCTATATTATATATAAACGAGCAGTTTTAATATTAATCGATCCTGTTTAAAAATACTTCCGCTGTCATTTAAATAGATACCATCGGATTTCCTGCCTCGCGGCTCTGGACCGGGTCAAACCGGGGCCAAGGGCCGTGACAAGTAGTTAGATTCGGAAAGAAAGGAAAGCTAAGTCCAAGGTACGTAGGACCATTTTCAGTGATCCAACGTATAGGACCAGTTGCTTATCGTTTACGACTACCAGAAAAATTATCTGGAGTACATGATGTATTTCATGTATCCAATCTCAAGAAATGCTTATCAGATGAATCACTGGTAGTACCTCTTCGAGATATAGAGGTAAACGAAAAGCTAAAATTTGTTGAGAAACCTCTTCAAATTGAGGATCGAAAGATCAAGTTTCTCAAACACAAACGACTAGTTTTAGTCAAAGTCCGATGGGATTCAAAGAGAGGAGCTGAATACACTTGGGAGCTGGAATCAGAAATGAAGCGAAAATATCCTCACTTATTCCAGTAAATCTCGAGGACGAGATTTTTATTAAGGTGGGGAGAATGTAACAACTCTCATTAAAGTTATATTTATTTAATTAAATTGTCCAATAGGAAACCCTAATTGAGAAACCCAAGTGATTCTGAACAAACCCTAAAATTTTCAGAACACTCGGAATCAGGATCAGGGCCCCTAAAACTCAGGGGGGGTAAACCCTACTCGGTAATATCCACACAGTTTTACGTGTATTTCGAAATTGATCAAACGACCAACTCAGCTAAGCTACTAGGACACAAAGCAAGCCTATGATAGACTAGGGTCTCTCGCGCCACGCGACGCGCGCAAGGGAACCTTTCGCGTGGCGCGAGCGGGGCATTTTTCAAGTAAAAATAGTAGCGTCTGTTTCATACAATTGAGTGTTCGTTCGACATTTAATTTCAAATTGTACGCTGAGTTATAATTAAAACAATCCCAAAACACACTGATCACGAAGTGCTGCCACAATTCAGGGTAATAACTCGATCGCTGCTACGATTCAATGTTCGATCGATTAAACTATCCAATGGATGTTTAAGTGCTGCCCACATTAGGGTTTATGCTTTGTCATTCGTCGTTTGGATGTTTAAGTATCGCACTTTGTCATTCGTTGTGAAGGTTTTAATCTCGTGAGTTATCGTAAATGCTGTATTAAGTTACTAACCTAGTTGGTGTGCTTGATTATTTAAACTAGGTTATCAAGGCTAATCAGTAGGCTAAGCTCTGTTCATAGTTAAATCTGCAATGTGAGTCATTCTCTTTTTATCAAATCTATTTACAAAAGCATGTTTATTTCAAAGTTATAATTACGGGGATTAAGTCTTTGTAATAACCAAATTACAGCCGGTATGTGGGGTTTTGTATACATTACTTGATAATCGTCACCATTGGGGCAGCCAATGGGGGATATGACCATAGTCACAGATCCGGTCGAGTGAGAAATACCGTGGGTAGTTGGTTTGATATCAGAAACATTGTAATCGCTCTTAATACTGTAAATTTATAACAAACGAGTCGTTTTAGAAAATAGAATGATTCACTCAGTATTTCCCGCTGACAAAACCTTTTTCAAACATGTTTCAGGTGATCTGTTGTGATCCAGGAAAAGTGCCGTGAAGCACTATCAGCTTAAGGAAGTGGCTCAGTATAAAATAAAGAAACATGTTTTGTAAAATAAAATATTTCTTCGTGAAATCTCAATATTGTAAATTACCGGGTTTTATCCCAAATGGTGAAATAAAATAATTGGGAAATATTTCAGTTTTAAAATGATTCTGAAGAAACTTCCGCTGTTAATTAAATACCACGGGATTTCTGTCCCGCGGCCCCTGAAACGGGTCAAACCGGGTCAGGGGCCGTGACACCAATGCCCCCTATCTAAGCATTGGTCATGATTAGTTCACGCCCATCCTCTCAGGTACGGTGTGAGGTTAGCAAGCCTAATAGCGCTATCAACTAATACCCCATTACCTCTCAGGTAACTATTCGGTAGAAGATGGGACTTAAGGTGATAGGAAATGAGTGTATTATCCAACATCCCGGTTTTTACCCAAAAGACTTATTCCTCTCAGGAATACCCATTTGATTGTCCCACCCACCGGGACGCATGCTCAAGAGAAGTGAACTCACCTTAGTTTTGCTCGGTATGTTAAGTTACCCGTTCCAAGTTGGTCAACCAAACCCTACCGTGGTTACCAATAACATTAGTTTTATCATCAATTAAAACACGTATTTATCACAGATTGCATTTATCACAAGGATCACTGAACACACGTAGCACATACCCAATTCTCATACAAGTCCACATCCCATGTGAATGACACAATACATCATATAACAGAGGAGTTTCTATTCACACCATTCCAATCAGATTTATCATTCTTAATCAGCATTGTTACCATGCAACAGATAGTGTTTATAATCCAACTACCTAATATCATATTCATCACAACTGTTCCATTGTTCTGACCATTTGCCTTCACGGTGAAGAATCCTTATGGCGAAGGTCTATTATTCGCCGAGAATGAATACGATGAAAAGTCCAAGTAGTTCGTCAAACACTAGTCGACGAAGGACTGATCTTCGTCGTGGATGAGTACGACGAAGAACCATGGAGGTTCGTCAAGAATCAGTCGACGAAGAATCAATTCTTCGTCGGACTAGATTCTTCGTGGGGGGAAAGTCCTTCGTCGTTGCACTCAACAGCGGTTACAGTTTCCTTAATTTATGATCAATCAATTATATCAGTTATCTCTCCATATTTGTAGCGAACAACAATCATCGTCAAACAATATCCATTACGAATTAATCAATATGATAATTTCAAGAACAATAACACAGTTTATGGAGCCACAATGTATCACCAAACTAAATCGACTTCGAATCACAAACATCAGAAAATCATAACAATTCTTAGTGCCCAATGTTCTAACTTGTCAACAATTTTCACGAACAATCCTAACTCATCAAAATTATACCAAATTCATGTTTCAATGCTAACCATATAACCCACGGTCTATTAACACAAGAACATTATCAATCTTATTTCATGTACTCACAACATCATTGTTCCAATTATCATACAGGACTTCCAGATTCATCAAATGATAAACAATTTATCAAAATCCTTATTAACAAGCACATTAATCATTTAACAGTTTGCATGCATATTCAAGATTAATCACAAACAATGACAGGTGTACTAACCGAGGAGTTGTGTGTGTGCACCAAGGTGTTTGAACCGAGAGAGAGCTCCATTAAAAGGGATTGGCGTCGCCCTCAATGAGGAGAATCAAGAGAATTAGGGTTTTGTGTTTACGGTTGAGGATTATGAAAAGTTATACAAAGAAAGTGACAGTCAGGCCCAGTCCGGGCCACGAATGATCCTATGCCGAGGGCCCCTTTTGGCGAAGAACCTTCTTCGCCACGTTGAGAGTGTGACGAAGGACTGCTCTTCGTCATGTGTGTTTCAAATCAAATGTGGCGTGCGACCCAAAACATAATCATGTTGTGACTAAACATTACATAAATATCATGTAACACTCAAAACGTGACAACACTTTAATCATTCGAATATCCTGCACAAGATACAACGTAGAAAGAATTGTGAAACAAGTGATGTGTAGAGGAAAGACCTTGAAATTTCAGGTTGTCACACCGTCCCTGAGGTTTGTGCATGTTTGCCATTTTCGTCCAAAATGACCTTTTTGTACCATTTTGCGCCCCCCCCCCCCCCGTTTGGCTTTTTTACCATTTTCATCCAAATGACTAACTTAGTTAAAAACACCGTTTAATGAGGGGTATGTTTGAAATCTTACATTTATATGTAGGGGTATTTTAGTCTTTTGGCTTTATCATTTTATATATTATATAAAAATGTATATCTGATTATTTATTTCCATTTATATATTATACTAGGTTATCACCCGGGTGCTACCCGGGTTGGAGAAAACTATTAAGATAAATATCAAGTGTATAAATAAAATAAAATACAAAGTCTCATATTACATAAATTAGTGATACAGTGGATATACAATTTAAAGATAGTCGAGTCCCTTTGAAGATGCATATCCTTCGAGTTACCAAAACTTTTCCCTTAGTAAATTGAGTTCCCTCTACAAAAAAACAACAACCAAATTATAAGTGTTTAAATATATAATATAAACTTTAGTGTCGATACTATATAATATAAACTTTGGTGTCAATACTAAGCTTGCTGAGATATTTGTTGATTTATATATATATATATTACGAGTTGACGTTATGTCGCACATCCATCATCACCACAATAAAGACAAAACTTACCATATTTTAGTTGCTTTTTTCCATTTTATCACATATGAGGGTGTACGGTGTGGGACTCGACAACACGCGGCAAAACAGTTTGCCGATCGGCAAACACCGGCGCCGATCTTTTGGCGAGGCGGCAAACTAAAGGAATCGGGGACAGGTTACCGATTCGGGGAAGAAGATGATTGAGAGAGAGGGGGTATTATGGGTGGGGTCCATTCCTATCTCAACCAATCACACCTTTTTCCTTTTTAAAAAAAAAATAGTTTACCACTTCACCAAGTGTCTAAACCATTGTCAACACTTTTCACCAAAGTTTAAACACTTTTGACTGATTGACATGGCGCGCTCTGATTGGTCGGTTTTTTGGTTTACCACTCCAAAGTGTTTAACCACTCCCTACACCCTGAGAACCCAAATCCTGATTCTTCTAAATTATGAGCAACTTTGTCAATGGATTTAAATACATGATAAAAGATTAAAAAAAGTAATAGTGTTAAAAGGTTGCTTGATGTGTTGGTACCTTTAGTGAACATAAACTACCAATAAATTGTTGATTAAAAAACATTTCTGAAGTGTTGGGTCAACTGTAACAAATGTGTACCGGTTTTAGCATGCAATCCAACCAGCTTGACCCACCTATATTACTTCTAAGCCAACCTCTTGCAATCACTTTAATCTAAGTAAATTTAATGTTTACCTCAAAATCACTTATAAGTTCCCTGTCAAGTGCTTTTAGGAGGTCTCCATTGTAACTTTGCACATAAGTTTATCGAATAAGCTTTCGCTGTTCCACGTTTATATGAGACAATCTCAATTATCAAACATTTGTTTGTTCCACATCCTTCAACGGAACCAAAGTTTAAAATTCATTAGAAAACAATGACATATGATTCCAAACATATGTAGATAACTAAATAACCAACAATATGTAGATAACTAAACAACCAATCCATGCATTTAATTCTTGAAAGTGTCACATAGAATTTAAAAAAGAAAATAATTACCAGAGTAACATCAACCTCTTTAGACATATGCTTACACCATGTTGGGTAAGTACTGGTGACAAAGAATAAAAAGTATAATCATATTCAAAACTTCAAATTGTAAAATAAGAACAATGTAATGAAAAGAGAACGATACCGTCAATGTTAAACACTAACAAACAAATAAAGTCATATGATTTTCTACAATCTATACCTAAATGGAAAAAAAAGATTACAATGTAAACCATTTTAAAAGTGACCTGAACCAAATTGATACTTTGTCAAAATAACTCATTATCAGCCGAAACTATTTAGATAAACTAACGGGCCCGAGTCATACGTTTTGCTAGACTTAGCTATTGCTATTATTTAATGAACAAAAATTCATATGTAATCAAACTCGAGCTGGGACGCTTACAAGTAGTTCCCTTGTCGACGATCTCACCAATTCGTCCAAACGTGATACACGGGCACCAACACGTCAAGCAACCTGTAGTTCCCAAAAAAAAAACGAAACTTCAATTAAACAATCCTATAAAAAAAGACAGTTCGATGTGTTACCTCAATGATGAATCCAGAAAAAAATAGCTTGCTTTGGTAACTCTTACCACACGGCTTATGGTTGTATAAGCTTACGCATTTGTCCGATTGACCAGCTTCAATATGTACATTGAAAAAAATCACGAGCAGGTATAGAGCCAGGTTGCTGGGTTTGACTCTGTGTGGTCAAATTGATCTCCTACAGTTTGACTCTTTGTGGTCAAATTGATCTCACGCCTAAATCCATTCTGTAAGATGTTACTCCAAGCGAACTTAACCCAAACTGAAAAACAGAGATGACCCGTTAACAAATTAGTTGCTGATCCATAATTGGTGGATCCTATAAAATATAAAAACAAAAACAAAAAATGGCAGGTTATTGATTGTGAAAGAGTAACGCAATATGTAAAAACAGATTAACCTGAGTGAATGGTGGATGCATGTAGTTGGGTTAGTTCTCAGCATCATGGTTTCCGCTACAATTGCCGATCCCCTTCTCTTATATTTGAAAATTTTAAATTAGCATTGGAAGTTGAGGTGCTGCAAATAAGACAATTTATAACATATGTTAACTTAAAAACTTTGGGAATATTACTAATAAGACCATTCGTCGTCTCTCATTGACATAACACCATGAATGCACGATTGGACAATCCACCACCGTCATAAGGTTCGCCATGCTCTAAGCTTTCAATCGGTACCGTTCACGCGCCGAAAGACTCACCGGAGTCTTGTCGTATTCTTCCTCGATTTAGAGCTAGAAGATGGGTATTCCATTCCTGTGCATTTAGAGCTAGAATCATTCCAATGTTTGGTTTTTATTAAAAAAATCAGAAATTGCACCTTTTTATTCTTTTCTTGCAAACCTTATTAGTGATTGTACCACTATGTAGTTCCACAAAGATTGATGCAATTGTATGCAAGATTAAATTAACAAAGAATAGGTCTTTGCCCTGGATAAAAAACACATAAATAGGTCACCTTCCAATGGCATAATAACCAATAACTGGAATACCTCAATGGTTTTGACAGAGGTTTTGAGGCGTATTAAGTGTTTGTGAACTTGAAGCGTCTACCTTGAAGCGAGTCCAGATCCAGGATGAAGATTATTCCAAATTTTAATCCCCAAAATTCAATCACGTTTAAATTACCAATTCAACTATTAAGTTTCAAGTTTTAATCACTGTACTTCAAGTTTCATTCAACATCAAAAGTCACCCGTTTGATAAAGTCTAATAAAAATCAAGTTTCGTTTAACATCAGTTTCACATAATCACATCTAACCTGGTCTAGTGGTCAGTAAGAGTCCGGCTGGTTGCAACTGCAGTAGCTAGACTGCAGCCAGGTAGACCAGTAGTGGCGGCGACTGGGAGCAGTGACCAGTGGGGATGAGTTGATTGCCTCTTCGCTGCTGTTCAACTGTTGGTCTTGTTTGCCTCTCTTTTTTTGTTGCTAGTTGCTTCTTCACTTTCATTTTCCTCTGTTCGCCCTAACATCTCACTTTGTAACCCACCCTCGTCTCTCAATAATCGGGGAGATTATGATGCAACTGTGTGGGATTGAATACAATCAGTAAGTACCAACACATGGCAGGCTTATAAATAACAAAATAAAACCCTATACCACTTGTCTCTCCATGGCACAAAACAAAAGCAAATCAACACGTCTGACCCATCTAACCCCCGCCATTAACTTCACTATTCATTTCCATTGTATTATTAAAATATAGGTTAATAATACAATTCTAGATAACCTCCCACCCTGTGTGTTACAATCAAAATAACCGAATAAGTAAAACATCATTCGCCAATCTGCAAATGATTATGGTTTGTTTCTAGTAAACTTTCACCTGTTCTAGATCAGATCCAGCATTAAAATCAAAATCAGATAAGTAAACCACAAAATCGAAGTACAAAATAGAAGAAAAAAAAACGAAGAACCATGAAAGAACACACCGCAGAAAAGAAAACAGGTCGCCGGGTTCGGAGCGGAACCCTAGCCGCCGCAGAACCGACATATGCGGATTTAAGGATGATGAATTAGCGAAGAACCAAAACCCCCAAAAAATGTCGGGATTGAAAGCGTATACTAACTAACCTGGATTGATCTTTCTCTTCTGTTAAGATTAGAAAAAAAAAAACTTATTGTGAAAACACATGAAAGATGAACATTAATAGTTTGCGAAATCAAAGAATACATATATGAAATCTGATAGAACTCTAAGTTGGAAGAATACACAAACCGTGAATCTCTTGTTGATCTCTATATTGCAAAGTTTTGATACCTAGGGTTTAAAAGATCAAAGGACTTCTAGGTTTACGTGTAGAAGAAAGAGAAAGAACTCATATTTTTGTGTATATTATGAACAAAAATCTATTATATACGGATCCGTTTTTTTTGCTTGTCGGGTCGGACATAAAGCTAATCAGATGCCGCTATACCCAATATAAGAAGGAGGATTTTTGGAGCCAAAACCAATTTCAAGAAGGCCTATGGTGATGCCACCTCATCTCTCAAGCCCTCACAACATGACACCTAAGCCCTTATTTAACATGTTTATATATATATATAGATTCAAACCAAAAAATCTGATCATCATGCTTTGTATAAATGTTCATCATCGCAGACAGTACTTCTTCACCCAACTTATCTCCGACAAGGCGACAACTATCACAGCCATCAACCACCACCCCCGCCACTACCTACCACGACCTCCATCATCTTCATCAGCCACCACCCCCATCGCCTCCACCTCCACCAACCACCTGGCATCACTGGATTCCTCTCTACCACTGCCCAAAATTGAATTGTTATTTTGTTGAACAAATTTTGATAGAATTGGGTGGGATTTCAGATCCGACAATACGGTTATGGCTGGTGTGGTAGGGTTTCAAATTTGGAAAATGTGCTAATGGCCGGTGAGGTGGTGGTGGTGGAGGTGGAGGTGGAGATGCAGGTGCAGGTGGGCTGACTAGGGATGAAGAAGAATGTGGCTTTATAAAAATAAAATGATAAAGCCAAAATACCCATACTTATAAATGTAAAATTTCAAACATACCCCTCATTAAACGGTGTTTTTTAACTAAGTTAGTCATTTGGATGAAAATGGCAAAAATGCCAAACGTGGGGGACAAAATGGTACAAAAAGGTCATTTTGGACGAAAATGACAAACGTACCCAAACCTCAGGGACGATTTTGGCAATTAACTCTAAATATTATAAAAGAATAACTTGAGTTATTGTAGCGTCAGTCACACCGGAGCTACAATAATTTTTTTTTTTATTTTGAATCCTGAACTTTTAGTTTTTACACTTACACCCTCTTAGCTTTTTAAAAACTTTATGAAATGTTATTTTGACCCCATTGAGTTTTAAGTGTTTATTTGTATATATAAGTATTCGGTATAAATTCAAGTTGATTTACGTTTCGACGTAAATTTTGTCAGGTCAAATATAATATGTTTTTTGTGCATATTTTTATGAACGTTTTTAGTTGGCATACGTTTTGACGTAAATGTTGTTTGGGAACAAGTCGGGTCGAATATAATATGTTTTCATTAGATGGTATAAATTCAAGTTACATTACATTTCGACACCGCCGCAACACAGTACCATCCTTTAACTTAAAAAAACACTATTTTCTTACGTTTCGACGTAAGTTTTTTTAGGAAATAAGTCAAGTCAAATGTAAAACGTTTTCGTGCTTATTTTTATGTACGTTGTCAGTTGCTATACGTTTTGACGTAAATTTTGTTCGGAAACGATAATACTTTTTCATTAGACAGTATAAATCCGTGTTAGTTTACGTTTTGACACCGTTGCACCGCATAGAAGAAAATTACTAGTTACTAATAATAAACCAAATCTCATGCCTGCAACCTGATCAAAATCAGATCAAAGCCCTGATACAAAACGGAATTGATATGAGGGGACGGATATTACAAATGAGGATTATGATCAAATACAAAGGCTCATTAAAATAAGAAGTGTACAAAGGCTCCTAAAAATAACCCACTACAAAAAAAAAAAAAAAAAAAAAAAAACCTCAACACACACCACCACCAAAAAACCTAACCCCCCCCCCCCCCCCAAAAAAAAAAAAAAAAAAAAATTGCCGCATGGGGGGGGGGGGGGGGGTGGGTTAGGTTTTTGGGTGGTGGTGGGTGTTTAGTTTTTTTTTAGGTTTTTGAGGGGTGGGGGTGGTTAGGTTTTTGGAGAGGGGGGAGGGGGGGTAGTTTTTTTGTTGAGGTATAGTTTTTTTTTTTTTTTTTGGGGGGGGGGGGGGGGGGTTAAAATTTTTGCATGGTGGTGGGGTGGGGGGTGGGTGTTTAGCTTTTGGGTGGTGGTGTAGTGGATTTAAGTTTTAAGTTATTGGACGCTTGTCACTCTATAAAGCCTTCTTACACTTCTTACAATTAGGAGCGTTTCTAGAATAATTTAACCATTACAAATGGTATCAAATCCACTTGTGTTCTGTCTAGGATGTTGGGGCAAAGCTCATCGAAGATGATGAGTCCGTAAGGGGTGGTTGTGACACCTTAGGTGAATCACTCATCGTCAAATATAGATACGTGTTGTTGATAACAATATAACTACACAATTGGGTGTACATATTTGCATACCCATTTGCCTATTGGCACCAAAAATGTTTTTTTTGTCTTATATGCACACCCTGCAGTGTCGAGCTGTGGCTAAAGCGCGACGTTTTGATCCGGTCAACCCGACAAAGACTGACGGGTGTCTGACAGGTCTGTTGACCGGACCAAAACGCCGAGCTTTGGCCGCGTTTTTGTCCTGTCAACCAGACAAAAGACTGACACCCGGTCTGGTTGACAGGACCAAAACGCGGCCAAAGCTCGGTGTTTTGGTCCGGTCAACAGACCCGTCAGACACCCGTCAGTCTTTGTCTGGTTGACCGAACCAAAACTCCGCGCTTTGACCACAGCTCGACACTGCAAGGTATGCACATAGGACAAAAAAACACCTTTTTGGGTTGACTATCTACACAATTGGTGTGTAGATAGTTTGAGCCACACAATTAAGCGTGTGGGACCGGCGAACTTCTAGTTTAGTGATCGCGCCTTAGTTATCCTCTTGAGTTCGATTCTTGATATATATTTTACACATAATGAACCGATTTGACTCGATAAATCATAACATCATTCATATTTCAACAAGTTAACAGATTACATGCTAGCTCAATAACAGCCCATTAGGTTCTTAATCATAAACATACAAAAGATCTAGATATCACACTAATTAATCCTTCTGCAGTTCTTCCTTACTTCACCCTTGTTACCGGTAAGCAGACGGATATTACCCATTTTAACCATGGATCGCGCGAAATGGTTAAAGAAAAGAGTGTGATCATCAGCAAAAGCCTTCACTAACTGCATAGTTTTTCCAAGTTTTCCAGACAAAAGCACTTGGTCTGAAGTAAGAAGACCTTTTCCAGACATAATGAGCTTGAAATACGTGTTGTCGAATGTTACGGGCGATGCAAGATCTAGTGGTGAAATGTTGTTGTCACCGCCGGTTTCAGGGCATACGCCTTTCAAGTCATGGTAGTAGCTTCTTTCTAGAGTTGAATCGGGTTGGTTGTTTCCGTTTTGATTGTATAGTCGTTGCTTAAACGTCGTGCATCTCGCCATCCCTAATGTATGAGCTCCTGCAAGAAAATTCAAAAAAAGAAATTCATATAAAAAACATAGCTTTTATACGCACTAATCGCACTATATAAAAAGAAAGCATGTTAACGCGTTATTTTCATAAAATAACTAACCAGAAAGTGAGACTAGATCAACTTCGTTAAGGCCTTGACGTCGAAAAGATGTTACAAGATTTTGAATCGTTGAATTCGGTGGAGGAATGTTTTTGTTTGATCCGTTAAGACTGGCTTTTCTCGAGTCACGTCTTCCTAATGGTAATTCCCAATTCGGTCCACCACTCTGGTATATTTTTGACAGTTAAGTTAGTTAATTCTTGAAACAAAATAGTCAATAAAAATATGTTTCTAGTGCTTACTAGAACAGTGGAGCCTCGAGCGGCAAGGGCAAGAATGTCCGCACAAGATACCGTCTGGGGACAAGCTTGTTCAAGTTTAGCTTTGATCTCATCAATCACTTCAAACCCGCGAATAGAATTCTTGTTTGGGACCGATTTCTTTTCGCTAGTAAATGTTGGATGATCATCCAACAGCACAGATGCATCACATCCCTGAAAGATCATAAAACTTTACAGCGTCTATCACGATAAAACATATTTAAAAAGTAAAAAAAAAAAAACTAATTAACCTGAACAAAACAGTCATGAAAATGAAGCCTGATCAAAGAAGCAGCCATTCTCGGGTCCTTGAAGATTGCGGTTTTAAGGACCGATATGACAATGTCGTTAGCTTGAGGGCAAGACTGACTGTAAAATCGCGGGGAGAGTCCAGAAAACCTTTGACCGCCAATAGGGCGGCTAACACCACCGACGCTGCCACCACCGCGACCCCGCCCAAAGTTGAAGCCAGGGTAGCCTAAGCAGAAAGTGGAGGATGAGAGTAGAGTAAGTAGTGTGAAAGTGACATATAGAAGTTTGAAAGAAGCCATTGAGGTTTAGGTTTGAGTGATTTGATTGCATGAAAGTGGGGAAATATATATAGAGGTGGATCATGTGCAAAAACAAACTACTAATGTTACCAAATCTTCTAAATTGGGAAGTGGTTTTGGTTAGAGTTGCACCTGCTACAAAACACACATGCATGTGGATGCTATGTTACTATGTCATCATCATTGACCAAATTTGTTAACTAATGGAGTGGATGAATATGTTGTTTTCTACATCAGTACAAAGGACAGAAAAACTGAATCTCTTGGACCAAGTCTGTGATGTGTTTTGGGTAATCGAAAGGTAGTCAAAAACGCGTTGTTAGGAACTCAGATCTTGTTTTTAACTTCAGACTGATGACTGGATTTCAATAATCCAAATTAGGGCTGCAAACGAACCGAACGAAAACGAACAACGCCTTGTTCATGTTCGTTTGTTAAGAAATATATGTGTTAATGAATTGTTTATGAACACTTACCAAACAAGATTTTATGTTTGTGTTCGTTTGTTAAGAAAATGAACTTGTTCGTGTTCGTTTGTGTTTGTTTATTAATTTTAGGCAACGGGCATTGATGAACACAAATGCCCAAAAACTAATGTTCATGAACACAAATGAAAACAACGAACACAAACAAACGTTCATAAACATAATATATAATACACTGACACTTATTAAATATTTTATTTGTCAGGATTTTGAAGTATTTAAATAAAATATAAAAATTAAAAACACTAATGAACTATCAAACACAAACAAACACGTTACCAAACATTCACGAACATAAATGAACGAACACGCCCTCTGTTCATGTTTGTTCAATTAACTAAACGAACGAAATTTCTTGTTTGTGTTTGTTTGTCTAGAAAACGAACGAACACAAACGAACTTCCCGCCGAACGTTTCACAAACTGTTCGCCGAACGTTTGGTTCGTTTGCAGCCCTAATCCAAATTATAACTCATTGATGATGATACTTCCAACGTCACTTTCACTGCCAAGGGCTAGCATAATTATCAGAGTTACACTTGACCTCTTCTCGATTTTGCTCACGTTATGATTTATGAGCAAAATGGGGAAAAGGTACCTTCCTTGCGAGCAAAATTGAGTGGAAATCAAACGTGAATCTATGATGATTATGCGAGTATGATTGCCCTTGACAACGAAAGTGAAAGTTAGGAGTGATACAAAACCAAACATGACATCATGTCAGACACATCTGAACACACACGAGTTTTCACATATTCACATGAGCACGGACCGTTTAACCTGAAATTCTATTTCATTTTTTTTTTTCATATCACAACTCTAAAATTACATATTTACACTAAAAAGTGCAGATGTATAGACAATAATTGCGTCATTAGCTGTAAAGCCTGCATATCCTCCCAAAATACTTTGCATTTAGCTATAAACATGTTCGTACAATAGACTTGAAATTGACTCATACCCGTTTGAAATAAACGCAAAACCACAAACTTCTTAAATTCGTGTCATGTCAGATATTACAATCTCTACCGGTCTGGCCCCAGAATAGGCAGGCTGCATATATACCCTGCGGGCTCTAACTTAAGCCAAGATTATGTTATTATTTCGGACAAACAATTTGGGAGTTTCTAACCGCTTCGGTTGGGGGCCCAAACCAATTTGTACACTCTACCTGTCTTTGTAGTCTACAAGTACAATCAGTGGCGCTAGACTACCATAACGTATTTAAGCTGAAATCATTTTTAAATAATTAATAAATATAGTGGTACAACATTGTAGCTTCGAGATGACAGATATCAATACTATACATCTCCGAACGGAAGTTACAGCCACACTATACGATGCTACAAAGCCAAGTCAAAGTCGAAGCATGTGATTACCGAAAGAAACTGTTGGTCTACACAAGCCAAGGTATATACTATATACAGATCGTCTTTTAACTCTTCAAGGCTCTGTTGCAAGATATATTGTTGCTTTAAGTGTCTTTATAAATTATAACATATCTTCCAAAGAAACTGGAGACTGCGATCCGCATGTTTGTCTCATCGGTGTCAATAGCCTCGCGAAACGAAGAGGAACGTGCCCTCTCACCAGTGTCCCGTTTTCTGTGTACTCCTAATAAAATGCAATTTCAAGAAAATGATTTTAAAAAATATGTCGGAAATAGTTTAAAAAAATGTTGAACATAATGCATACTCACAGTTCCTTCGACCATACCGACTTGATGTATGGTGCTGAGGAGTTCTCCTTTATCAAAAGGTACCAAAGCTTCCACCCATACCATACTATCCTGTTGATATTTAAATATATATTTTATTAAGATACTTAAATAAATAAAGTATATACAAATAAAGCAATCACCTTCAATTTCTCCTGTACTGCGTTACAGAATTCGTCCAAACCACTGCCTTTAAGAGCAGATATGCAAATTGTATCTTCAAGATCCTTAGCTTTTTGCTTTATTTCTTCCGGATTGCTAGCCTTATCGACCTGTTTAAAAACAGATTCTTGAATTTAACTTCTTCAATAAGTATGATAAAAAAAAATAAAAAAGAATATCCAGCTAAGCTTCACCTTGTTCCACACCATCAATTTGGGAATTGAAGAAGCATCTAATTCTGATAGAACCTTTTCTACCGCATCGATCTGCTGTTCCGCCAGTGGGTGGCTGCGATAAATAGTAATATTTCATTATAATGTAATACATTTTATACAAAAACACGGATAATGATTGATGTGGTGATGGTGATGCCTACCTTATATCTATCACGTGCACTAGAAGGGATGACTCTGATATTTCCTCCAGTGTTGCTCGGAATGCGGCAACCTATAACAAGAAGTCAATTGGCAAAAAAAAACTAGATACGTTTTGAACTTAACAAAAGAAATGAAACTCACTAGAGTTGTTGGTAGCTTTTGAATAAATCCGACGGTGTCTGTTAGCAGAAACTCCTTTCCGTTCTTCATCTGGAGTATAATGCATTAACAAGATTTGGAAAATATATATATAAATAATATATAAAATGAAAAAATGAAAAAAATATTGTAATATGAGGTTTTACCAAAAGAATTACCAACCTGTACCCTCCGTGTGGTTGGATCAAGTGTTGCAAACAACCGATCCTCAGCAAGAACATCAGCCCCTGTCAACTGATTTAAAAGTGTACTCTTTCCAGCATTCGTGTATCCAACCTATATAAATATAAGCGTGTCAAGCAACTGAAAATACCGAAATTTTTTTTGAGTCGGTTCTTTATTCCTACCAGTGATACAACTGGCACGGGTACTGAAAGACGTCTTGTCCGATATTGCTTTCTATGTTTCCGAACAGATTCCAAATCTTTTCTAAGAACACCAATCTGTCACAGATTAAAAAAACTTCATGTCACGCAAAACACATAAAAAATGATTTATATTCAATAAAATATTGTAGAAAAGGTTGCTTACTTGAGTGCGTAAAATACGTTTATCCACTTCAATTTGTTTCTCTCCCATACCTTTGACTTTTCCTCCAGATTGACGTTCAAGATGTGTCCACATCTTTGTTAATCTTGGTAACTGGTACTCCATTTGTGCCAATGCAACCTGAAAATTAATTTAAATATCAATTTATGATAAAACATATATATAAAAGATACAACAACAACAACAACAACAACAACCATACCCAGTAATTCCCACAAATAGCAAGCTACTTATAGGGTCTGGGGAGGGTGGGAATATATATATAAAAGATAGTTTAAGGTAAATTATATAATATATTACCTGTAGAGAAGCTTCACGTGTTGCTGCTCGCTGGTCGAATATATCAAGAATGAGAGCAGTACGATCACACACTCTAACGTTTCCACCAAATGCCTTTTCCAAATTACGTAATTGACTGCACTTTCATTCAATTCAAATATAATAATTGGTGAATAAATTCCTATATCGAAATCATGCTAGTTATAGTTATTAGGTACGTTTGTTTGTTTTGTTTGATTCACGTGTATACAAAACTTATGCAACCTTCCATTTGAGATGCTCAACTTTTGTTTTGTCAATCTTCTAAGGTATTAAACCTTTTTTCACTGTTTGACGATTTTTTTGGTTAAAAAAAATCGTCAAATAGACAAAAAATTAGTTTGATACATTTGACCGACATGAAAAAAAGTTGTACACATCAAATGGAAAATTTCATGAAGTTCAGTATCTTTACACGCAGAAAAAAAATCTCATTTTTAAAGGAATTTTTTGGTTAAAAAAATCATCAAATAGACAAAAAATTAGTTTAATACATTTGACTGACATGAAAAAATAAGTTACATGCATCAAATGGGAAATTTCATGAAGTTCAGTATCTTTATACGCATTTTTGTCCAACAAAAGGTTGATGTGCAAGAGAAATATATTAATATTACCCAAATAGCGATCGACTTTTTTTAAAAAAAATTATCAATTTGACAGTTGTAAATTATTACAATATGATAAAAATACGCCATGGGTATCATGTTTTATGCCAATTATGACACGTGTCAATGTGTTATTGGTTGCAAGTAGGAAACTTTTGCGCCAATGTCTAATCAGCTAAAAGTGGCTACGTTATACGCAAAATGGTCCATGTGTCTATCATTGACTGAGTTTCCTTTTGTTAAAATTTTTGTAATTGTCAAATTGGAAAACATTTAAAAAAAATTGCAATGGCTATTTTGAATTTTTGATATTAGATTCACTCAAAATGGCTATTTTCCAATATAAATAACATGAATCTAAAAAAATTAAAAAGTTTTGCCAGCTGGCTAATGACTAACCCTGGAGAGAGTTCATCATCAAATATTACAGTCTCGACACCATAAGCATTAATTGCAGCTTTAATTTCTGCAACCTTGCCAGATCCAATATATGTCCTTGGGTTTGGAGTAGATAGTCTGCATCATCAAATATAAAAACAAACTGTCTTAACACACATACATATATATGATATGGACATACACATGCCAACAAAAGTAAAATAATTACTGTATTAGAAAAAAATGAAAACTAAATGTCACATACTTTTGATAAGTGGAATCAACAACCATGAGTCCAGCAGTATCAGCTAACTGGGCCAGTTCTTTGAGTGACTCTTCAATGGTGAATAACTCCTCGGTTTCATCTTTACGTGCAACACCTACAAGGTAGGCTTTCTCTTCAAAAACCTGATAATGGTAACTAATTTTCAACAACGAATTGAGACATGTGCATAAGAAATATTTATCTTTATCACGTTTGAAACTACTTAATGTTAACTAGTCCGGTTCAGCCTGTTCGGGCAGTTTATGAACACCCCTGCTCTATAGCACCAAAAGACGATACTTAGTAAATACTTTACGCGAAAAGCACCTTCCTTTTTTGAACCCATTTTTATGAACACCCCTGCTTTATAGTACAGTACATCCAGAGTTAAAAACAACAAATTTTTTTAGTGTCCCAAATAAATGTAAAGTTCCCTTATACAACAAAGTTTCAAACCGAAATATAACTTTGCTTTAGCTAGGTAGAATACACAAAAGAGTTACAGATGGAAGAAATTAGACATGAAAGTGAATATTAGAGTTCAGTTAAAGGTTTGTGAACCGTTCGGTAAAAAGTCCGTTTACGTTCTTTCAATTAATAAATGAACGAACACTAGCGTCACGTTAGTTCACCTGTGTTGGTGGACGTTCGGTGATGTTCTTGTTGATGTTCATTCATTTACGTTCGTTTCCTTTCATTCATGTTCGTTTATTTACGTTCGGTCATTAAAGGTTTTTTATTTACGTTAGTTTATTAACCTAACATTTACACAATTTTTAACAAGTGTTCATTTATGTTCGTTTATAAAACTAACATAGTAACACAAACGTTATCCGTTCCTTAATGAATTAACACGAACAACAATTTCGGTTCAGTTACATGTTCGCAAACCGTCCATTAACCACTTAAAAACGAACACGAACAAGGCCTGTTCGATTAAGCTCTGATTGTAAACTGAAACGAAATTATCACAAATTCAATTGAAAAAAACGATAACCTAAAAACAATTCAAAGCTTAAACAAATTTACAAACCTCTCTGCCGTTACGCAGCTTGAACCGACTATTCTCTCCATCCTCTTCACTATCAACCACTTTCTTCTTCACAAACTTCTTCGTCTGAACACTCGCCGGAGCAATTCCGGCGTCCTCCTCCACAACATCCACACCGTCATCTGTATCCGGCGATTGACTACCAACGGAAACCTCCGTACCGTCATCGGTAGGTGATAAAACTCCTTCTAAAACCTTAATTGACGGATTAAATCGACGGTGACGGTCCTTTCGAACATTATTATTGTTGTAATTTTGTATAGAACTACTGGTTGTGAAATTAGGGCTCCGATTGAGTTCGAATTGGGGGAAGATAGAGAAAGGTTTGATTATTGGATGGAAGCATAAACTCATTATAGTCAATTAATGGAGGATTTGAAGCGATTTTTGGGGGTTTTTTTTCAGTTTATCATGGTCGACGGTTGCAACATCTTAACGATGTTTCTGGAGGATGCATTTTGCACCTTCAAGTTTTTGCTATTGTTTTTTGTAGCCCCCGTTCTTTGTAATCTATGCCCTTTGCACCTTGAAGTTTTTGTTATTGTTTCTTTATGCATTTAACTTCTAAGCGTTGCTTCAAATGTCTAGCTTGGGGTAGAGGTGTACAAATCGGTTTGTTTTTTTTTTTTTTAAACCGGTCTATTTTTTAACTGAACCGGTTTTTTTTCATTCAAAACAAAAACCAGTTTTTTTTATAACCGGTTTCGGTTACTAACCGGTTTTTCAAACCCAAAACAGTAACCAGTTGGGATTAGTTTTTAACCGGTTTTAACCGATTTTTTAAAACCGGTTTTGGTTATTAACCGGTTTTTCAGATCAAGAATATAACTGGTCACAAACTGCCAGTTCGGTTCGGTTCTAAAACCGGTTTTAAAAAAGGGTTAAAAAAACCGGTTTTGGTTTTTTTCGGGTTACGATTCTAATACCGGTTTTTTTACACCTCTAGCTTGGGGTGGCATATTGACGGTATATTTTGTTTATATATATTTCGAGTTATCATGTTGTTTAGTGATTATTACCATGAGTTTCCATATTCATCCTTATTTGAATCTCTCTGAATATAAAGATCTTTATGATTCATTCAGTATAAAAAAATAATTTATTCACTCATGCTTTTCAATTATTTCTATAGTTAAATGCCATTTTAGTCCCTGTGGTTTAGGTCATTTTGTCAGTTTAGTCTAAAGGTTTCATTTTTAACCTGTGGGTCCAAAAAGGTTTCACAGTTGCCATTTTAGTCCACTGGGTTAACTTCATCCATTTTTTCTGTTAACGAGAAGGCCAATTCGGTCATTTTGTATGTAATTCTGTTAACTAAAAGGGCAATTCAACCATATAAAATGACCGAATTGGTCTTCTCGTTAACAGAAAAAATGGATGAAGTTAACCCAGTGGACTAAAATGGCAACTGTGAAACCTTTTTGGACCCATATGTTAAAAATGAAACCTTTGGACTAAACTGACAAAATGGCCCAAACTACAGGGACTAAAATGGCATTTAACTCTTATTTCTATAATAAATTATAGAGTAAATTACAAGTTCTGTCATTTATCTTTATATAAAATTACAGGCGTTGTCATTTGGCTTTAAAATTGACGAGTTTTTGTACTTAATGTTTGAGAATTGTACACGTTATGCCCTTTAGGCCTAACTCATTTTTTTTTTTGTTAAATCAAGTAACACAAGGATATTTTAGTATTTATACCCATTTATTTAAGTGTATTTTAATAAATAAAACATAATCATATTTAAAAACATAACTATATATAGAAGAAACAAATCTCTCTCTCTACATCTCTCGACCTGTTCACAGCCACCACGAATCACGATTGCCACCACCTTCTGGCGAGCCATTCGATTTCGGCGATTAACAACAACGGTGATGGTGGAGCGATAGTAGCAACGATAGCAACAAGGGGTCGGGGATATAATCGATGGTGGCGCTAGGGTTACACCATGATAAATAACAACGGCGATTTAACCCTTGGTGGTGTGACAGGGATGACAGCCACATCTAGGGATCAGATGTGTTTTTTCGACAATTCAGGTAAACCCTACCCACTTACAATATGTACACTCCACCATCTTTCGCCACGTCAAATCCTCCATCCACCGTCAACGACCCACATGCCTAACAACGACCAAATGCCTATATAATTCACTCTTTAGAATATGTGAATTATATTTTTATCTTTGCATACTGTAGTCGTAACACGTTACCCTCATTCCAATCAGAGTATAGTACTTTTGCATTAGTTTCGTACAATTGCAAACATATTTGGGAACAAATGTAGGTTTAAAAATTCACAAGCCAATGCACCATATGAATTCAAAACTTATATCCTATACTAGCAAAGTTCCAAAACAGTTTGGAAATTTTATAAATAATATTATATTATTGAATAATATAATAATTATTTGGTGATTAAATCCGAAATGAATGAGAGATCTCTTTAGCTTTAATTGTGTGTTGGAACTTTAATGTGTGAGAAGTTGTGCTTGTCCCGCATTAGTGGAGAGATAATTTTTTTGTTGATTTATAATTAGATTTCTATGCAAGAATGTATTCCTATATGACAAGTCACACCCAGTGGCAGCCAAGAGGGCACCAAACACACGCTCGCTCCCAGGACGATAGGCATAATGTGGCATTTTAATGGCGCACTTTACACTTCGCACACTCGCAGCGGCTTCTATTTTTAGGTGCTTCCTGGCTAGTGTGGCTCGAGTCAGTGGCTTCGTGTGGTTAGCTGCTTTCCCACCTGTCAAAAATGCAGAATTCATTGTGTCATTGAATTCTAGACTTTATTTTTTCATTGAATTTCGTATTCAATTGAGACATTTCATGTGGAATTCCAAACAAATCATATACAAAGCTTTGTGCTTTGTTCTAAAGACACACAATATAGAAAATTCGTATGGTAGATACTCCACACACACACACACACCAGCGTTTTCCCTAAATTTTTTTTTGTCCTGTAAGCTCTTGTTTCAGGTATCCTTTCAGGTGCAAGGCTAATCCTGACAGTGCAATCTGCTTTGGCTGTTATACCCTGGGCAGACGTGTTCTTCACATGCCTCTGTCGTCTTTGTTTTCTACTTTTTCTTTATTTCGTTGTATTCTGTTCTTAGTCGTTGTTTACATTTTGTATTGTATTTTGTTTCATTTTGGTTCTGTTCTTGTTTATGTACCGAATATTGATTAATAAAATTGTTATTTTATTTTATTTTATTTTATTTCTTGAACGGTTGTCATACAAGCTTAAAACAAATTTTTAAAACACCGTTCCTTTCTGTTTTAAAAATTTTCGGATTACATAATAGTTTGTTAAACTATTTATTTTCTTTCTAAAAATTTCATTAAGTTTGTTTGGTTTTGTGTAAACCAACATTTCTAGAAACTGATTTTTTTGTCTCTTGTTTTAGAAATGGCCATTGTTCAAGCAACCACATCAAGCGTGTGACGCCCTAAAACGTTTTAACCCAATTTATCGCAGCGGAAAGTACATACCTAAAATTTCTTTCATAATAATCTTTCTTTCACTTAAATACATTAATCCCTTTCTATAAATTAATTAAAAACTAACATACTCATATAAAATTAAGTGACCACATTCACACCCACGTACAATCCATGCGTCGACTCGATCTTCAACCGCGTACACTTCTTGATGAAACATTCATAAACCTGTACAACCTGCAGTCACCACGTTCAATCACATCGTTAGTAACCGGTGACATAATACAAAATCTTAACACATGTAATATAAGACGTCAACATATCATGCTTTCTCTTAAACTAGCCCTTTCATCCATCCATTCAATCACTCGCATCGGATAGCGGAGTCAACCATCACTTCCATTGTTAAGATGCCTATACTTCACATTAGTTCACAATAGAAACACGGTTAGTATCATTAGCTTCCCTTTCTTACCCAAACTTAATTGAATCTCTCTCTTAACCAATTCCGACTCATTTCCACTAAAACATACCTTAGTAACAACATCGTTTCATATCTTCTTACATTACATTAAATAAATTACCGTATATCATAAATACATTACCAAACAAAAGGGTAAGTTCGGAGTTCACTTACCTTACGCGTCCGTATTTGCATTCGCTTACTTGATTCTTCTTGTCCCGTTAGCCTTCCACGCTCCCATCCATCTTGACATGATTCCTATACTTTCATGTCATTACATTTACATCCTTATTAGCATACATGATTATTCATAACAAGTTCATATCTCACATATGTATTTCATTAGTCGATTCCACAAGCACATAGCATACCCAACATCATCCCTACATAATCTTCACATGAACTATATATGTGTACCCATTACTAGCATACAATTTCACTTATTATTGTCTTTTAGACATTTCATCAAACACTTGGTGTGCGTACTACTTTCTAAGCATGATGTACAAGTATTTCATGATTTTCTTCCTAATTATCACTTTCATTCATCAATACAAGTAATCATCATACAAAGTCTATACCATATTCAATCCATGTACAAGTACACATCACATAATACACATATTCACAATCAAGTTCATACCATTTCATGGATTAAACACAAACCCACTTAGCTAAGTGTAGTAATTCATCCAAACACCCAAATTATAGCAATTTACTAAGAATCTTCACATAGGGTTTGTTCCTAAATGAGCATACATCACTAATTTGGCCATAGCTTCTCTAATCCATACATAATCCGTGATTATGATGATTATTCAAACTTTATAACTTCACGAATCATCAAAATTTTACATACCTTATGATCCCCTAGCTTGGGTGATCACTAATTCACGTTCGGTTGTGAATTTAGGCTTCATTTGGCCCTTCAATTTGATGATATTGTTGAAACTAGGGTTTTGGCTCCATGGGAGCCTTTCCTGCTCGATCCAGAACACACACGAAGTGTGTGTGTGTGTGTGTTATTTTCTTTTAATAAAACAACTTTCAAGTTGTTCACTTTGGTCCCTCATGTTTCGTTTTAATTAAATAAGGCTACAACCCTTCGTTTAACACCAACGACATTAATAATCAACTAAGTTAATTATTCCAAGTTAGCATTCATTCACGGGTTCACTTTTATCCCCTAACGGTATTTTACCCGTTCCTTTATATTAACCGAGTTTAAATTACCAAACCCATTTTTGGGGTGTTACAAGTCTACCCCCCTTAAAAGAGGTTTCGTCCCCGAAACCTTGTTCATATCCACGGGACCATAATCCTTTACCTACCGGTTACTACCATTCCTTCTATTTAACACCCTTCTAATATATATATCTTTAGATTTCAAATCCTTGCCTCATGATAGTTTCTTAGTGATGATTATCACTACATATTTATTCATCCATTCCATTCCCCATACATACCCTGGCAAGAATTTACTCATACCTTATAAAAAGGCCTCATTCATGAACAATATAACCGTACGTCCTATCCTTACTTTCTTAAATCGAGCAAAATACTTCCATGCGTTCATTGATTATAACGACTCGATTATATTTATTTTTTTATTCATAACTCATGTTGGACATGCCACTCTTGCTTTCATCGCACAAATACTCAATACAACAGTCCATACTGTCACATATCCTTTTCATTTCCTTGACCCGTCAGTAACAGGTCCATATGCATACTTCTTCAAACTTGTAATAATACATACATTCGTATGATCCGTTTACAACGAATCTAATACCTTTATCTCGTCTTTTAAGATTACATTCCATACATACAATGTATAACCTTTAATTCTTGTTTCGTTATCACAACAGAACTACTATTTCATAATCACACATACTTGCTTAACTCTAAAGTTAACATCATTCTACATCCGTTAACGTTACATGCTACTGGGTATACTCATATACGTACATTCACACGTATGTTCATACATACATACATACATACATACATACATACATACATACATACATACATACATACATACATACATACATACATACATACATACATACATACATACATACATACATACATACATACATACATACATACATACATACATACATACATACATACATACATACATACATACATACATACATACATACATACATACATACATACATACATACATACATACATACATACATACATACATAAATACATACAAGCTTTATTCCTTGGTGCACATTCAATCCCTTTTTAACACATACGTACATACGTTCATATATGCATACTCATACATCTATTTACATACACCAGAAAACATACTTGCAACAATAACACATCCATACATACAAGTTTACATGCTTACTTATCGTTATATAACGCACACACTCATACGTACCTTTTTTTTTTTACATTTATTACATACATTCATACTATCCCTATCACTTTACATACATACATACGTTCATACGTACCTTCATACCTTCATACGTCCCTACCTGTATACATACATACACTCCTACCTCTCTTCATACATGCATACATTCATAAATACCTTCATACCTTAATACATTCATACGTACATATACGTACTTACATACTTCCTACACCTCTACGTACATGTGTACATTCATAGATTCCCTTCATACCTTCCTGGACGATAATTCCTTCTGCCTGCATACGTACATTTACATGTATATTCATATATTACATTACAATTCATTTCATTTGTGCTTTCTCATGCATTACTTACTGTTCACACATATGGGTATTACTGAATACTTTAAGACTGAACTAAGATTTCATTCCCTAGTGCGATTTCAATAATGTACCTGTATTACATTTCATTCTTAAGGCACACTATTAATAACATTAATTATATAACGTTCTAATTCATGCATACGTACATACCTTCAAGCCTACTTACATACATATCCACATACGTGCATACATCACTACATCTCTACATATACACATACACTTATACATACATTCGTACTTACTTACATACGCCTCTTCATACGTACATACATTCCTACATCTCTACATACGTGCATATCTGCATACATTCATACATAACTCATTTGTGCATACCTTTCATACATAACTTCACACGTGCATTCCTACATATTTGCATACATTTCATACCTACCTTCATGCGTATTACATTCATTCATTCATACTTACATACATCCATACATATTTGCACACGTGCATATATTCATACATACTTACATACGTGCATATCCTTTATTGGGACTACCGGGGGTTCGGGGGCAGCGCCCCCGAGAGAAGCGGGGTCCAAGGGGCGGCAGCCCCTGGCTGGGGTCGAGCTGCCAGGTCAGCTTGGAAATTTTTTATTTTGGACAAAAGTCCTTTATCAAAAATGCATCAGAAACTTGATTTCGGCCCATTCGGGAGCTTAACGGAGCACCGGGATGCGTTACGGATCATTTGGAAACGCAAAACTAAGAAAATCGAAGAAGTGGGCTAGACAGCCCGTCGGCGACGGGGTGTGTGCCCGTCGGCGACGACCTCTAAAAACACCCGTCGGCCATAATGGCCCGTAGCCAGTAAGATAGACCGTCGGCCAAATTTTGATTTTGGGAGCCCGTCGGCGACGGGGTGGTTACCCGTCGGCGACGCCCTCTAAAAACATCACTTTTCTGCAGATTCACTTCGTCGTCCGAACGCACTAAAACGCGCATAACTTTTGAACCGTTTACCCGTTTAACCTCCCGTTTCTTCCTACATGCTTGTAAATTCACATTCTAACATATGAACTTAAAATCCCACATCCGGATTAAGAAAATTCTTAACTTACAAGCTTTCGGCTAAATATTCTTTTAAGAATTATTCGACCCGTTCATGCATTTATCAAACAAACACGTCTATTTGATCCCCATTTCTCATGAACTCCATAAGTTCAATATTGTCTATCGTACTAGGTTCATATCACGGGTTTATATACGTTCTTAAACCCGTTTTCGCTCATTTGCTTATTTTGACCCGTTAAGGGTATTTAAGTCCATTTTAAGCACGGATCACCTTCATTCGCTTCTAGCTTCATATTTTCACATTTCTTATCAATTGATTTCCCACCACAACTACATTTGTGGTGGATCTAACGTGGTGATCTATATAATCCGAGTTTTACCCCTCGGATCTTCCTATTACGGCAAATGCCCATTACAAGGTATTACGCCAAAAAGGGCTTATATCTTTCACTTTTACTCAACCACAAGGGTTTATTCCTTTACAAAACTTATTTCAAATCTACTTTTACGGGTCGTTTGCACAATTTGCCTTTCAAGGGCGTTTTGGTCACCTTTAGCCCTCCTTTTACGACGAAGGGCTTTTAAAGCCATGTTTGACCACAATTCCACCTTTTAAACCATAATCTTGTCTTAAAATCATTATGCTTTCAAAACACCATGGTTATAATTTAAATCATTCGGTTTACCTGTTAAGGTAACCAAATATCCATTTCGACCTTGTCGAACTCTCATAGAACCTCAAGTTCCAAATGATGAGTTGACCTAGTATACATACCTGGCTCGGGTCAACAAATTGACTCGTTTAATGCTTTACTTTCAGAACCGCTAATTAATAGCAACATAACTTTCATATGCTATCCATCCTGTTAGCATAAAACTCAACAAACGTTCATTAATCATCATCATCAATTGATCATATCGTCATTAATTGACCCATTTGGTCTAAACGCCCCTAAACTTTTACATTTTAAATAAAATGGTATCGATTTACCATTTCGCTCATTTGACTCATTACGGATTTTCACCGTATAGTCATAATCTTTAAACCTTTCTTCCATACATCTAACCTATCATCGCTTACACCATAGGGTATTCTTAAACTTTATTTTCATTCATCCATAAAACTAAATTACCGTTTTACCCTTATTACTTATTATGGCATACATCATAACAAAATCTTTCAAAACTCTTTATACTTTCATCATTCCATGACCAAATTACCATTTTACCCTTTTTACCATCAAATATGGTTTACTTCCAGTTTTAACTTGTTCCGACCCGTATTGATTCGTTTCGGAACACTTTATTTCGAAATCTCTTTTCGAATAGTAACATCTCTTATTTCTAGTCAATTACATAAGTGGTCGTACTAATTTAAATGCCGTAAGCTTTACTTACCTTCCATCCAACTAAGCTTTTTCCGCGTACTTGATGCGTTTACTACTTACGGCTCAAGCCTTTCATTCTTCTTTTCTTCCTTCTTCATAAGTTTGATCCGTATCCATCTGCGGATCGAAACCTTCGTTCATACCTTCCATTCTTTTCATTCCATTCCCTTCGCGTTTGAATTCATTCACGAATTCAAACCTTTCCTTCCTTTCATTCCATTCCGGTTTGAATTCATTCCCGAATTCAAACCTTTCATTCCTACTTTACATTCTTTCATGTTTCGAATCCGTCTCGCGGATTCTAACATAGCATTCATACCTTTACTTCTTTCATGCTTCGAATCCGTCTCGCGGATTCTAACATAGCATTCATACCTTTACTTCTTTCATGCTTCGAATCCGTCTCGCGGATTCTAACATAGCATTCATACTTTCATTCCTGAAAGTCTTACATTGCTCTTCACCCTCACGTCCACCTACTACTTAATTCTAACGGACATACCTGTAACAATTATCACGGTCTCACGAACGTCATACGTTTCTTGTGTACTGGCCAGGTA
>CM060376.1:31272993-31294981 GCA_030545235.1 Helianthus tuberosus | reverse complement strand
ACGTTTCCACCAAATGCCTTTTCCAAATTACGTAATTGACTGCACTTTCATTCAATTCAAATATAATAATTGGTGAATAAATTCCTATATCGAAATCATGCTAGTTATAGTTATTAGGTACGTTTGTTTGTTTTGTTTGATTCACGTGTATACAAAACTTATGCAACCTTCCATTTGAGATGCTCAACTTTTGTTTTGTCAATCTTCTAAGGTATTAAACCTTTTTTCACTGTTTGACGATTTTTTTGGTTAAAAAAAATCGTCAAATAGACAAAAAATTAGTTTGATACATTTGACCGACATGAAAAAAAGTTGTACACATCAAATGGAAAATTTCATGAAGTTCAGTATCTTTACACGCAGAAAAAAAATCTCATTTTTAAAGGAATTTTTTGGTTAAAAAAATCATCAAATAGACAAAAAATTAGTTTAATACATTTGACTGACATGAAAAAATAAGTTACATGCATCAAATGGGAAATTTCATGAAGTTCAGTATCTTTATACGCATTTTTGTCCAACAAAAGGTTGATGTGCAAGAGAAATATATTAATATTACCCAAATAGCGATCGACTTTTTTTAAAAAAAATTATCAATTTGACAGTTGTAAATTATTACAATATGATAAAAATACGCCATGGGTATCATGTTTTATGCCAATTATGACACGTGTCAATGTGTTATTGGTTGCAAGTAGGAAACTTTTGCGCCAATGTCTAATCAGCTAAAAGTGGCTACGTTATACGCAAAATGGTCCATGTGTCTATCATTGACTGAGTTTCCTTTTGTTAAAATTTTTGTAATTGTCAAATTGGAAAACATTTAAAAAAAATTGCAATGGCTATTTTGAATTTTTGATATTAGATTCACTCAAAATGGCTATTTTCCAATATAAATAACATGAATCTAAAAAAATTAAAAAGTTTTGCCAGCTGGCTAATGACTAACCCTGGAGAGAGTTCATCATCAAATATTACAGTCTCGACACCATAAGCATTAATTGCAGCTTTAATTTCTGCAACCTTGCCAGATCCAATATATGTCCTTGGGTTTGGAGTAGATAGTCTGCATCATCAAATATAAAAACAAACTGTCTTAACACACATACATATATATGATATGGACATACACATGCCAACAAAAGTAAAATAATTACTGTATTAGAAAAAAATGAAAACTAAATGTCACATACTTTTGATAAGTGGAATCAACAACCATGAGTCCAGCAGTATCAGCTAACTGGGCCAGTTCTTTGAGTGACTCTTCAATGGTGAATAACTCCTCGGTTTCATCTTTACGTGCAACACCTACAAGGTAGGCTTTCTCTTCAAAAACCTGATAATGGTAACTAATTTTCAACAACGAATTGAGACATGTGCATAAGAAATATTTATCTTTATCACGTTTGAAACTACTTAATGTTAACTAGTCCGGTTCAGCCTGTTCGGGCAGTTTATGAACACCCCTGCTCTATAGCACCAAAAGACGATACTTAGTAAATACTTTACGCGAAAAGCACCTTCCTTTTTTGAACCCATTTTTATGAACACCCCTGCTTTATAGTACAGTACATCCAGAGTTAAAAACAACAAATTTTTTTAGTGTCCCAAATAAATGTAAAGTTCCCTTATACAACAAAGTTTCAAACCGAAATATAACTTTGCTTTAGCTAGGTAGAATACACAAAAGAGTTACAGATGGAAGAAATTAGACATGAAAGTGAATATTAGAGTTCAGTTAAAGGTTTGTGAACCGTTCGGTAAAAAGTCCGTTTACGTTCTTTCAATTAATAAATGAACGAACACTAGCGTCACGTTAGTTCACCTGTGTTGGTGGACGTTCGGTGATGTTCTTGTTGATGTTCATTCATTTACGTTCGTTTCCTTTCATTCATGTTCGTTTATTTACGTTCGGTCATTAAAGGTTTTTTATTTACGTTAGTTTATTAACCTAACATTTACACAATTTTTAACAAGTGTTCATTTATGTTCGTTTATAAAACTAACATAGTAACACAAACGTTATCCGTTCCTTAATGAATTAACACGAACAACAATTTCGGTTCAGTTACATGTTCGCAAACCGTCCATTAACCACTTAAAAACGAACACGAACAAGGCCTGTTCGATTAAGCTCTGATTGTAAACTGAAACGAAATTATCACAAATTCAATTGAAAAAAACGATAACCTAAAAACAATTCAAAGCTTAAACAAATTTACAAACCTCTCTGCCGTTACGCAGCTTGAACCGACTATTCTCTCCATCCTCTTCACTATCAACCACTTTCTTCTTCACAAACTTCTTCGTCTGAACACTCGCCGGAGCAATTCCGGCGTCCTCCTCCACAACATCCACACCGTCATCTGTATCCGGCGATTGACTACCAACGGAAACCTCCGTACCGTCATCGGTAGGTGATAAAACTCCTTCTAAAACCTTAATTGACGGATTAAATCGACGGTGACGGTCCTTTCGAACATTATTATTGTTGTAATTTTGTATAGAACTACTGGTTGTGAAATTAGGGCTCCGATTGAGTTCGAATTGGGGGAAGATAGAGAAAGGTTTGATTATTGGATGGAAGCATAAACTCATTATAGTCAATTAATGGAGGATTTGAAGCGATTTTTGGGGGTTTTTTTTCAGTTTATCATGGTCGACGGTTGCAACATCTTAACGATGTTTCTGGAGGATGCATTTTGCACCTTCAAGTTTTTGCTATTGTTTTTTGTAGCCCCCGTTCTTTGTAATCTATGCCCTTTGCACCTTGAAGTTTTTGTTATTGTTTCTTTATGCATTTAACTTCTAAGCGTTGCTTCAAATGTCTAGCTTGGGGTAGAGGTGTACAAATCGGTTTGTTTTTTTTTTTTTTAAACCGGTCTATTTTTTAACTGAACCGGTTTTTTTTCATTCAAAACAAAAACCAGTTTTTTTTATAACCGGTTTCGGTTACTAACCGGTTTTTCAAACCCAAAACAGTAACCAGTTGGGATTAGTTTTTAACCGGTTTTAACCGATTTTTTAAAACCGGTTTTGGTTATTAACCGGTTTTTCAGATCAAGAATATAACTGGTCACAAACTGCCAGTTCGGTTCGGTTCTAAAACCGGTTTTAAAAAAGGGTTAAAAAAACCGGTTTTGGTTTTTTTCGGGTTACGATTCTAATACCGGTTTTTTTACACCTCTAGCTTGGGGTGGCATATTGACGGTATATTTTGTTTATATATATTTCGAGTTATCATGTTGTTTAGTGATTATTACCATGAGTTTCCATATTCATCCTTATTTGAATCTCTCTGAATATAAAGATCTTTATGATTCATTCAGTATAAAAAAATAATTTATTCACTCATGCTTTTCAATTATTTCTATAGTTAAATGCCATTTTAGTCCCTGTGGTTTAGGTCATTTTGTCAGTTTAGTCTAAAGGTTTCATTTTTAACCTGTGGGTCCAAAAAGGTTTCACAGTTGCCATTTTAGTCCACTGGGTTAACTTCATCCATTTTTTCTGTTAACGAGAAGGCCAATTCGGTCATTTTGTATGTAATTCTGTTAACTAAAAGGGCAATTCAACCATATAAAATGACCGAATTGGTCTTCTCGTTAACAGAAAAAATGGATGAAGTTAACCCAGTGGACTAAAATGGCAACTGTGAAACCTTTTTGGACCCATATGTTAAAAATGAAACCTTTGGACTAAACTGACAAAATGGCCCAAACTACAGGGACTAAAATGGCATTTAACTCTTATTTCTATAATAAATTATAGAGTAAATTACAAGTTCTGTCATTTATCTTTATATAAAATTACAGGCGTTGTCATTTGGCTTTAAAATTGACGAGTTTTTGTACTTAATGTTTGAGAATTGTACACGTTATGCCCTTTAGGCCTAACTCATTTTTTTTTTTGTTAAATCAAGTAACACAAGGATATTTTAGTATTTATACCCATTTATTTAAGTGTATTTTAATAAATAAAACATAATCATATTTAAAAACATAACTATATATAGAAGAAACAAATCTCTCTCTCTACATCTCTCGACCTGTTCACAGCCACCACGAATCACGATTGCCACCACCTTCTGGCGAGCCATTCGATTTCGGCGATTAACAACAACGGTGATGGTGGAGCGATAGTAGCAACGATAGCAACAAGGGGTCGGGGATATAATCGATGGTGGCGCTAGGGTTACACCATGATAAATAACAACGGCGATTTAACCCTTGGTGGTGTGACAGGGATGACAGCCACATCTAGGGATCAGATGTGTTTTTTCGACAATTCAGGTAAACCCTACCCACTTACAATATGTACACTCCACCATCTTTCGCCACGTCAAATCCTCCATCCACCGTCAACGACCCACATGCCTAACAACGACCAAATGCCTATATAATTCACTCTTTAGAATATGTGAATTATATTTTTATCTTTGCATACTGTAGTCGTAACACGTTACCCTCATTCCAATCAGAGTATAGTACTTTTGCATTAGTTTCGTACAATTGCAAACATATTTGGGAACAAATGTAGGTTTAAAAATTCACAAGCCAATGCACCATATGAATTCAAAACTTATATCCTATACTAGCAAAGTTCCAAAACAGTTTGGAAATTTTATAAATAATATTATATTATTGAATAATATAATAATTATTTGGTGATTAAATCCGAAATGAATGAGAGATCTCTTTAGCTTTAATTGTGTGTTGGAACTTTAATGTGTGAGAAGTTGTGCTTGTCCCGCATTAGTGGAGAGATAATTTTTTTGTTGATTTATAATTAGATTTCTATGCAAGAATGTATTCCTATATGACAAGTCACACCCAGTGGCAGCCAAGAGGGCACCAAACACACGCTCGCTCCCAGGACGATAGGCATAATGTGGCATTTTAATGGCGCACTTTACACTTCGCACACTCGCAGCGGCTTCTATTTTTAGGTGCTTCCTGGCTAGTGTGGCTCGAGTCAGTGGCTTCGTGTGGTTAGCTGCTTTCCCACCTGTCAAAAATGCAGAATTCATTGTGTCATTGAATTCTAGACTTTATTTTTTCATTGAATTTCGTATTCAATTGAGACATTTCATGTGGAATTCCAAACAAATCATATACAAAGCTTTGTGCTTTGTTCTAAAGACACACAATATAGAAAATTCGTATGGTAGATACTCCACACACACACACACACCAGCGTTTTCCCTAAATTTTTTTTTGTCCTGTAAGCTCTTGTTTCAGGTATCCTTTCAGGTGCAAGGCTAATCCTGACAGTGCAATCTGCTTTGGCTGTTATACCCTGGGCAGACGTGTTCTTCACATGCCTCTGTCGTCTTTGTTTTCTACTTTTTCTTTATTTCGTTGTATTCTGTTCTTAGTCGTTGTTTACATTTTGTATTGTATTTTGTTTCATTTTGGTTCTGTTCTTGTTTATGTACCGAATATTGATTAATAAAATTGTTATTTTATTTTATTTTATTTTATTTCTTGAACGGTTGTCATACAAGCTTAAAACAAATTTTTAAAACACCGTTCCTTTCTGTTTTAAAAATTTTCGGATTACATAATAGTTTGTTAAACTATTTATTTTCTTTCTAAAAATTTCATTAAGTTTGTTTGGTTTTGTGTAAACCAACATTTCTAGAAACTGATTTTTTTGTCTCTTGTTTTAGAAATGGCCATTGTTCAAGCAACCACATCAAGCGTGTGACGCCCTAAAACGTTTTAACCCAATTTATCGCAGCGGAAAGTACATACCTAAAATTTCTTTCATAATAATCTTTCTTTCACTTAAATACATTAATCCCTTTCTATAAATTAATTAAAAACTAACATACTCATATAAAATTAAGTGACCACATTCACACCCACGTACAATCCATGCGTCGACTCGATCTTCAACCGCGTACACTTCTTGATGAAACATTCATAAACCTGTACAACCTGCAGTCACCACGTTCAATCACATCGTTAGTAACCGGTGACATAATACAAAATCTTAACACATGTAATATAAGACGTCAACATATCATGCTTTCTCTTAAACTAGCCCTTTCATCCATCCATTCAATCACTCGCATCGGATAGCGGAGTCAACCATCACTTCCATTGTTAAGATGCCTATACTTCACATTAGTTCACAATAGAAACACGGTTAGTATCATTAGCTTCCCTTTCTTACCCAAACTTAATTGAATCTCTCTCTTAACCAATTCCGACTCATTTCCACTAAAACATACCTTAGTAACAACATCGTTTCATATCTTCTTACATTACATTAAATAAATTACCGTATATCATAAATACATTACCAAACAAAAGGGTAAGTTCGGAGTTCACTTACCTTACGCGTCCGTATTTGCATTCGCTTACTTGATTCTTCTTGTCCCGTTAGCCTTCCACGCTCCCATCCATCTTGACATGATTCCTATACTTTCATGTCATTACATTTACATCCTTATTAGCATACATGATTATTCATAACAAGTTCATATCTCACATATGTATTTCATTAGTCGATTCCACAAGCACATAGCATACCCAACATCATCCCTACATAATCTTCACATGAACTATATATGTGTACCCATTACTAGCATACAATTTCACTTATTATTGTCTTTTAGACATTTCATCAAACACTTGGTGTGCGTACTACTTTCTAAGCATGATGTACAAGTATTTCATGATTTTCTTCCTAATTATCACTTTCATTCATCAATACAAGTAATCATCATACAAAGTCTATACCATATTCAATCCATGTACAAGTACACATCACATAATACACATATTCACAATCAAGTTCATACCATTTCATGGATTAAACACAAACCCACTTAGCTAAGTGTAGTAATTCATCCAAACACCCAAATTATAGCAATTTACTAAGAATCTTCACATAGGGTTTGTTCCTAAATGAGCATACATCACTAATTTGGCCATAGCTTCTCTAATCCATACATAATCCGTGATTATGATGATTATTCAAACTTTATAACTTCACGAATCATCAAAATTTTACATACCTTATGATCCCCTAGCTTGGGTGATCACTAATTCACGTTCGGTTGTGAATTTAGGCTTCATTTGGCCCTTCAATTTGATGATATTGTTGAAACTAGGGTTTTGGCTCCATGGGAGCCTTTCCTGCTCGATCCAGAACACACACGAAGTGTGTGTGTGTGTGTGTTATTTTCTTTTAATAAAACAACTTTCAAGTTGTTCACTTTGGTCCCTCATGTTTCGTTTTAATTAAATAAGGCTACAACCCTTCGTTTAACACCAACGACATTAATAATCAACTAAGTTAATTATTCCAAGTTAGCATTCATTCACGGGTTCACTTTTATCCCCTAACGGTATTTTACCCGTTCCTTTATATTAACCGAGTTTAAATTACCAAACCCATTTTTGGGGTGTTACAAGTCTACCCCCCTTAAAAGAGGTTTCGTCCCCGAAACCTTGTTCATATCCACGGGACCATAATCCTTTACCTACCGGTTACTACCATTCCTTCTATTTAACACCCTTCTAATATATATATCTTTAGATTTCAAATCCTTGCCTCATGATAGTTTCTTAGTGATGATTATCACTACATATTTATTCATCCATTCCATTCCCCATACATACCCTGGCAAGAATTTACTCATACCTTATAAAAAGGCCTCATTCATGAACAATATAACCGTACGTCCTATCCTTACTTTCTTAAATCGAGCAAAATACTTCCATGCGTTCATTGATTATAACGACTCGATTATATTTATTTTTTTATTCATAACTCATGTTGGACATGCCACTCTTGCTTTCATCGCACAAATACTCAATACAACAGTCCATACTGTCACATATCCTTTTCATTTCCTTGACCCGTCAGTAACAGGTCCATATGCATACTTCTTCAAACTTGTAATAATACATACATTCGTATGATCCGTTTACAACGAATCTAATACCTTTATCTCGTCTTTTAAGATTACATTCCATACATACAATGTATAACCTTTAATTCTTGTTTCGTTATCACAACAGAACTACTATTTCATAATCACACATACTTGCTTAACTCTAAAGTTAACATCATTCTACATCCGTTAACGTTACATGCTACTGGGTATACTCATATACGTACATTCACACGTATGTTCATACATACATACATACATACATACATACATACATACATACATACATACATACATACATACATACATACATACATACATACATACATACATACATACATACATACATACATACATACATACATACATACATACATACATACATACATACATACATACATACATACATACATACATACATACATACATACATACATACATACATACATACATACATACATACATACATACATACATAAATACATACAAGCTTTATTCCTTGGTGCACATTCAATCCCTTTTTAACACATACGTACATACGTTCATATATGCATACTCATACATCTATTTACATACACCAGAAAACATACTTGCAACAATAACACATCCATACATACAAGTTTACATGCTTACTTATCGTTATATAACGCACACACTCATACGTACCTTTTTTTTTTTACATTTATTACATACATTCATACTATCCCTATCACTTTACATACATACATACGTTCATACGTACCTTCATACCTTCATACGTCCCTACCTGTATACATACATACACTCCTACCTCTCTTCATACATGCATACATTCATAAATACCTTCATACCTTAATACATTCATACGTACATATACGTACTTACATACTTCCTACACCTCTACGTACATGTGTACATTCATAGATTCCCTTCATACCTTCCTGGACGATAATTCCTTCTGCCTGCATACGTACATTTACATGTATATTCATATATTACATTACAATTCATTTCATTTGTGCTTTCTCATGCATTACTTACTGTTCACACATATGGGTATTACTGAATACTTTAAGACTGAACTAAGATTTCATTCCCTAGTGCGATTTCAATAATGTACCTGTATTACATTTCATTCTTAAGGCACACTATTAATAACATTAATTATATAACGTTCTAATTCATGCATACGTACATACCTTCAAGCCTACTTACATACATATCCACATACGTGCATACATCACTACATCTCTACATATACACATACACTTATACATACATTCGTACTTACTTACATACGCCTCTTCATACGTACATACATTCCTACATCTCTACATACGTGCATATCTGCATACATTCATACATAACTCATTTGTGCATACCTTTCATACATAACTTCACACGTGCATTCCTACATATTTGCATACATTTCATACCTACCTTCATGCGTATTACATTCATTCATTCATACTTACATACATCCATACATATTTGCACACGTGCATATATTCATACATACTTACATACGTGCATATCCTTTATTGGGACTACCGGGGGTTCGGGGGCAGCGCCCCCGAGAGAAGCGGGGTCCAAGGGGCGGCAGCCCCTGGCTGGGGTCGAGCTGCCAGGTCAGCTTGGAAATTTTTTATTTTGGACAAAAGTCCTTTATCAAAAATGCATCAGAAACTTGATTTCGGCCCATTCGGGAGCTTAACGGAGCACCGGGATGCGTTACGGATCATTTGGAAACGCAAAACTAAGAAAATCGAAGAAGTGGGCTAGACAGCCCGTCGGCGACGGGGTGTGTGCCCGTCGGCGACGACCTCTAAAAACACCCGTCGGCCATAATGGCCCGTAGCCAGTAAGATAGACCGTCGGCCAAATTTTGATTTTGGGAGCCCGTCGGCGACGGGGTGGTTACCCGTCGGCGACGCCCTCTAAAAACATCACTTTTCTGCAGATTCACTTCGTCGTCCGAACGCACTAAAACGCGCATAACTTTTGAACCGTTTACCCGTTTAACCTCCCGTTTCTTCCTACATGCTTGTAAATTCACATTCTAACATATGAACTTAAAATCCCACATCCGGATTAAGAAAATTCTTAACTTACAAGCTTTCGGCTAAATATTCTTTTAAGAATTATTCGACCCGTTCATGCATTTATCAAACAAACACGTCTATTTGATCCCCATTTCTCATGAACTCCATAAGTTCAATATTGTCTATCGTACTAGGTTCATATCACGGGTTTATATACGTTCTTAAACCCGTTTTCGCTCATTTGCTTATTTTGACCCGTTAAGGGTATTTAAGTCCATTTTAAGCACGGATCACCTTCATTCGCTTCTAGCTTCATATTTTCACATTTCTTATCAATTGATTTCCCACCACAACTACATTTGTGGTGGATCTAACGTGGTGATCTATATAATCCGAGTTTTACCCCTCGGATCTTCCTATTACGGCAAATGCCCATTACAAGGTATTACGCCAAAAAGGGCTTATATCTTTCACTTTTACTCAACCACAAGGGTTTATTCCTTTACAAAACTTATTTCAAATCTACTTTTACGGGTCGTTTGCACAATTTGCCTTTCAAGGGCGTTTTGGTCACCTTTAGCCCTCCTTTTACGACGAAGGGCTTTTAAAGCCATGTTTGACCACAATTCCACCTTTTAAACCATAATCTTGTCTTAAAATCATTATGCTTTCAAAACACCATGGTTATAATTTAAATCATTCGGTTTACCTGTTAAGGTAACCAAATATCCATTTCGACCTTGTCGAACTCTCATAGAACCTCAAGTTCCAAATGATGAGTTGACCTAGTATACATACCTGGCTCGGGTCAACAAATTGACTCGTTTAATGCTTTACTTTCAGAACCGCTAATTAATAGCAACATAACTTTCATATGCTATCCATCCTGTTAGCATAAAACTCAACAAACGTTCATTAATCATCATCATCAATTGATCATATCGTCATTAATTGACCCATTTGGTCTAAACGCCCCTAAACTTTTACATTTTAAATAAAATGGTATCGATTTACCATTTCGCTCATTTGACTCATTACGGATTTTCACCGTATAGTCATAATCTTTAAACCTTTCTTCCATACATCTAACCTATCATCGCTTACACCATAGGGTATTCTTAAACTTTATTTTCATTCATCCATAAAACTAAATTACCGTTTTACCCTTATTACTTATTATGGCATACATCATAACAAAATCTTTCAAAACTCTTTATACTTTCATCATTCCATGACCAAATTACCATTTTACCCTTTTTACCATCAAATATGGTTTACTTCCAGTTTTAACTTGTTCCGACCCGTATTGATTCGTTTCGGAACACTTTATTTCGAAATCTCTTTTCGAATAGTAACATCTCTTATTTCTAGTCAATTACATAAGTGGTCGTACTAATTTAAATGCCGTAAGCTTTACTTACCTTCCATCCAACTAAGCTTTTTCCGCGTACTTGATGCGTTTACTACTTACGGCTCAAGCCTTTCATTCTTCTTTTCTTCCTTCTTCATAAGTTTGATCCGTATCCATCTGCGGATCGAAACCTTCGTTCATACCTTCCATTCTTTTCATTCCATTCCCTTCGCGTTTGAATTCATTCACGAATTCAAACCTTTCCTTCCTTTCATTCCATTCCGGTTTGAATTCATTCCCGAATTCAAACCTTTCATTCCTACTTTACATTCTTTCATGTTTCGAATCCGTCTCGCGGATTCTAACATAGCATTCATACCTTTACTTCTTTCATGCTTCGAATCCGTCTCGCGGATTCTAACATAGCATTCATACCTTTACTTCTTTCATGCTTCGAATCCGTCTCGCGGATTCTAACATAGCATTCATACTTTCATTCCTGAAAGTCTTACATTGCTCTTCACCCTCACGTCCACCTACTACTTAATTCTAACGGACATACCTGTAACAATTATCACGGTCTCACGAACGTCATACGTTTCTTGTGTACTGGCCAGGTACACAATCCACATACTAGTTTCGTGCCTTCGTGTAATCGCCACCTCATGTCCGAAGAATTAAGTTTCGGCACGTGTAACATTTTCAAAACTTCATTGCCATGTCACTATTATATTTCATTTATGATTTTCCTTCGCTTGCTTAATCATACCACGTCATATTGAATTTACGTACCTGGGGTTCATTTTCCTGACATAACACACACCTTAGCTTTCGCCCTAAAACGTTTTAACCCAATTTATCGCAGCGGAAAGTACATACCTAAAATTTCTTTCATAATAATCTTTCTTTCACTTAAATACATTAATCCCTTTCTATAAATTAATTAAAAACTAACATACTCATATAAAATTAAGTGACCACATTCACACCCACGTACAATCCATGCGTCGACTCGATCTTCAACCGCGTACACTTCTTGATGAAACATTCATAAACCTGTACAACCTGCAGTCACCACGTTCAATCACATCGTTAGTAACCGGTGACATAATACAAAATCTTAACACATGTAATATAAGACGTCAACATATCATGCTTTCTCTTAAACTAGCCCTTTCATCCATCCATTCAATCACTCGCATCGGATAGCGGAGTCAACCATCACTTCCATTGTTAAGATGCCTATACTTCACATTAGTTCACAATAGAAACACGGTTAGTATCATTAGCTTCCCTTTCTTACCCAAACTTAATTGAATCTCTCTCTTAACCAATTCCGACTCATTTCCACTAAAACATACCTTAGTAACAACATCGTTTCATATCTTCTTACATTACATTAAATAAATTACCGTATATCATAAATACATTACCAAACAAAAGGGTAAGTTCGGAGTTCACTTACCTTACGCGTCCGTATTTGCATTCGCTTACTTGATTCTTCTTGTCCCGTTAGCCTTCCACGCTCCCATCCATCTTGACATGATTCCTATACTTTCATGTCATTACATTTACATCCTTATTAGCATACATGATTATTCATAACAAGTTCATATCTCACATATGTATTTCATTAGTCGATTCCACAAGCACATAGCATACCCAACATCATCCCTACATAATCTTCACATGAACTATATATGTGTACCCATTACTAGCATACAATTTCACTTATTATTGTCTTTTAGACATTTCATCAAACACTTGGTGTGCGTACTACTTTCTAAGCATGATGTACAAGTATTTCATGATTTTCTTCCTAATTATCACTTTCATTCATCAATACAAGTAATCATCATACAAAGTCTATACCATATTCAATCCATGTACAAGTACACATCACATAATACACATATTCACAATCAAGTTCATACCATTTCATGGATTAAACACAAACCCACTTAGCTAAGTGTAGTAATTCATCCAAACACCCAAATTATAGCAATTTACTAAGAATCTTCACATAGGGTTTGTTCCTAAACGAGCATACATCACTAATTTGGCCATAGCTTCTCTAATCCATACATAATCCGTGATTATGATGATTATTCAAACTTTATAACTTCACGAATCATCAAAATTTTACATACCTTATGATCCCCTAGCTTGGGTGATCACTAATTCACGTTCGGTTGTGAATTTAGACTTCATTTGGCCCTTCAAATTGATGATATTGTTGAAACTAGGGTTTTGGCTCCATGGGAGCCTTTCCTGCTCGATCCAGAACACACACGAAGTGTGTGTGTGTGTGTGTGTTATTTTCTTTTAATAAAACAACTTTCAAGTTGTTCACTTTGGTCCCTCATGTTTCGTTTTAATTAAATAAGGCTACAACCCTTCGTTTAACACCAACGACATTAATAATCAACTAAGTTAATTATTCCAAGTTAGCATTCATTCACGGGTTCACTTTTATCCCCTAACGGTATTTTACCCGTTCCTTTATATTAACCGGGTTTAAATTACCAAACCCATTTTTGGGGTGTTACAAAGCGCTGTGGGATCCATATCCACTACCATGGGACCATTAGTTGGTACCCAAGCGGGTGCTGACCATGCTGAAAAACAAGAAAAATTATTGTTCTAAACTTTAAGAGATGGCAACAAAAGATGTTGTTCTATATGACCACTTTGAACCTTGTGAGGTTCCTGACCGAGTCCCCTCATGTTCTCGCTGAAGGGACTGGTGTTGTCCAATCTGTGAGTGTAGTTGATGCATGGAAACATTCTGAGTACCTATGTCGCAACTATGTGTTGAATGGCCTTTCAGATGCATTGTATAATGTGTATTTCAAGGTTCCAACTGCCAAAGAATTATGGGAGTCAACTACAAGACCCTCTTTAATAAGTTTAAAGAGGTGGTGGGAGAAGAAAAGTTGTACATGGGGAATGTTGCTACAACTGATATCAAGGGAGAAGGTGATATGATCTTGAAGTGGACTTCTGGAAAGAACTCACTTTGAAGAATGTGCTTTATATTCCGGACTTGCGCAAGAGTCTTGTGTCGTGTTGGATGCTTAACAAGTTTGGCTTTCGTTTGGTTTTTGAGAGTGATAAATTTGTTTTAAGTAAGTGTGGTATGTTTGTTGGAAAGGGCTATGCCCAAAATGGCATGTTTAAACTTAATGTAATGTCTGTTATGAAAAAAACATGAATAAGAATGCTAGTATTTCTGTTTACTTGGTTGAGTCTTCTAATGTTCGGCATGGACGTCCTCGTCATGTACATTTTAATTCGATGCGTCGTTTAATTAAATTAGATTACATACCAACTTTTGCCATTGACTCTAAGACGAAATGTAAAACATGTGTTGAAGCCAAACAAACAAGATCATCCTTCAAATCAGTTGAAAGAATATTTGAACCCCTTAATCTGATTCACACTAATGTGTGTGACTTAAAATCAATTCCCACCAGAGGTGGTAATAGATATTTTATTACCTTTATCGATGACAATACAAGATACTGTTATGTTTACTTAACAAGAAAATAAAACGTGTGAGAAGTGATACCAAAGCAAGGCTAATTCCAAAAAAATCATATACAAAGCTTTGTGCTTTGTTCTAAAGACACACAACATATAAAATTCATATGGTTGATACTCCACACACAAATACCAATGTTTTCCCTAATCTGTGTCCTGCAAGCTCTTGTTTTATGTATTCTTTTAGTTGCAAGGCTAATCCCGACAGTGCAATCTGCTTTGGCTGTTGTACCCTGGGAAACAGACCAGTGGCGAAGCTTGAAAATTTTCACCGGGGGGTCGGAAGTCACCGAACCTAAAAATTCTATATAAGTAAAAAAAATTATAAAACCGGGGAGTCGAAAACGTATATACCTAACACATTCTATACGAAACGTACATACGTAACACTACTAAGCGAAAAGTTCGGGGGGTCGGGCGCCCCCTGGCCCCTTGAAAGTTGTGCCACCGAAACAGACGGGTTCACCTGGATGGCCTGAAATCTGTTTTAAGGGAAACGTGTTCTTCACGTGCCTCAGTCGTCTTTGTTTTCTACCTTTTCTTTATTTCATTGTATTCTCTTCTTTTGTATTGTATTGTATTTCATTTCAGTTTGGTTTAGTTCTTGTTTATGTATTGTAATCCGAATATTCATTAATAAAATTGTTATTTTTATTTTATTTCTTCAAGGGTTGAAAATAAAATTGATTAATAAAGTTGTCCTACATCAAGGCATTAATAATCTAAAAAGTTGAAAATCCATCATAAATGAAAATGACACCTCAAATACATCATGTAGTACTTGCCAAAAAAACTGAGATGCTTGTAGATCCATTAATGTAAAACTTATTTGTTACCCTTTTGAGGTCAGAAAGATAAACTTAAGGACAGTTTCATTAACTTAACTTAATGACACAAGCATGCATTCATTGACTGCAAAAACACTTCAAATAATCACAGAATTCAACATTGATACAACCTTCATTCTTCATGTTCTGTGATCTGTGACACCTTTCTACCATATCACAAATTTGAATCCTCACTTGAATCTGCAAATTCTTCTTTGTACATTTCCTCTATCATCGGCTTCCATAGTCGAACGCGAGCATTAATGAACCAATTTGACACCTAAAACACCCTCAACAACGTTAAAAACAAGAATCTACTCAAATGCATATCAATGAGTTTTTATAATAGAAATTAATTACTTGATTCTTTGACAAGCCTGTTTGTGATGCCAACATAAGTTTTTCATTGTCATTCGGGTACCTGTCACCAATTACAAGAGCCTGTTAAAGAATGCATAGGTATTCAGAGATGTCAAACGGGTTGAAAGTCGTCACCAATGTTATATGATATATACCAACCAACCAGTTTTGACCCGATACTCAACCCAACCAAGTTATATTTGTAATGCTTGCTTACAATAATTTTCACTTTTTAATACGGCCCATTTTGACCCATGCCCATTATATCAAAACCAGTTTTGACCAGAACAAAAATGACCATCTTTTAGACGACCCGTTAAGACACTTACGGATGGAGGAAGTGCTCGAAGAGCCAGGACCGTAGGATCATGACAGAAGTCTCGGGTAAACCCCTAATGGGCCTCCAAGTTTGTCTCGGGCAAGCGATCATTCCAAGCTGTTGAAGGGCAATCCTATTGTGTCTATTGGTTTCTTTGTCAAACAAACTGAGCTGCGAAAAACCCGTGTTGATTTTTGGCAAATCTTGCATGATTTTCTTTCGGGTCGCGTAAATTTGCGACAAGATCGCTACTTTTAAGCTCGAAAAGTGACCCGACATCGCATTTAGTGCTAATGCAGTGTATGATTTCCCTGATCCTAAACCTGCATTTAACTCAAATGAAGAAACCACCTCCTCTAGTTGCTGATAATATTGTTCATATCTTCTCTCAACCTGAAAATTTATCCAAAAATACCGTTAATTAACTGTCATTAAGGTATTAGATCATGGAAGAAAAAAGAAAATAAATTATTCATTTTTTCAATGTTAAAAACTTTTCTTTGCAAGAAAAAAGAAACAAAATAAATTATTCATTTTTTCAATGTTAAAAATTTTAAAATATCAAAAAATGGTTGAAGTGCAATATTTATTCGTAACATTCATTTTATTAATAAAATTATCTCCTATATAGGTAAACGTTTAAAAGTTAAAAAAAAAATACACGAATAAATTAAATGTGAGAAGTAAAAAAGTTAAAAAAAATGAACCATTGATAAAATAATGTTTTAACAATTTTTTTCAGTAATTTAGTTTTTGTAACAAATCTCACACTTATAAACATTACCTCTTCTAATAAAGAAATGAGCTTTGCTAATGTAGCTTGAAGTTCTTGCATCTCCATAGACAACCCACCATTACTACATAATTCCATTTTCAACTCAGAACATAATCTTAACGACCCATGTTGATCAGAACCTGACAACTTATGAACATAAGACTTGTTGATTGACTCAAGATCCTTCCCATTGATTCTAACAATCTCTTCAAGTAAAGATTGAGTTGGTTTCAAGTATCTTGAGTTACATATAGATGATGAGAGTGAATCAGCCCCATAATATGTGTAAGACCCTTGATTGATTGAAGATGAAGAAGATGAATAAGGTGAAGGGTCAAAAGATTTTCTTGTTTTCTCTTGCAAATCTTGTTGTTCAGAAGGTATGTAACATCTTGAAGATGGATACAACAAGCTAGAGCCTAAAGAGAGTGAAAGCTTTTGACTTTGATGGTGTTGGTGTTGGTGTTGCTTGACTTGTGGTTCATCAGAGATTGTTTGAGGTTGAATGAGGTTGATGGAGGGAAGAATGTTTAGAGATTGAGGTGGGTATGGTTCAAGATTTCTTAAGTCAACTCCATAAGTGTCAAAAGGTTGACTTTCGTAGTGTGTTGGGTTTGAAATGAGGAATTGGTGAATGTTGTTGGGGTTTGAAGGGGAATCTGGTGCCACCATGATGATCAGTAAAGAGAGTTCAAGATTGAAGAATAAGGGATATTAACAACACCCAAGTGTTAAAGATGCAATTTTGACTTGTGGGTTTGACTATTAGTCAAAGTTTGGATCAAAAGGAAGCAACTTTGGGATTTAAAGAAGTATGCAAAATGTGGAAAGCCAAGACAATCAGTTTTAGAGTTCCCAAACATGCCTTCACATTTTGCAAACATGCCTCAACTTTGGTTAAAATGTTGCTACATTTATCCAAAAAAGAAAAAGATTCTCTCTCTCTCTCTCTCTCTCTCTCTCTCTCTCTCTCTCTCTAGGAAGGTGTAATGGGAAGCCACTGAAATCTTGCAAGCAATAGACCTCTGCAAGATCTATACAAAGCAACAAAAGCTAAAAAATCAGCTAAAAAATCAAGTGAAATTTTTGTAAAAAGACATGATTTGCATAGAATAGATGGTCCCCTACTTCTTTCCCTGACTACAAAACAACAACAAAAGCACCAGCAGCTTTTTAAATTTGCCTGCTGGCTAACTACAAATTTCTTTGGGGGACTCAAAAAGTTCAAAAAATCAAAATAAGAGTGAAGGTGGGCTATCTTGTACCCTCATTTATGTTTTTGAAGTTGTCTCTATCTATGTTATTAGAGTTGTAAAGAATATTTAGCCCTCTTTGAATGAAAAAGACTGTCTTGTAAGCTAGCAACTCGCGTGACATGCGATGCGATCATAAACGATAATAAACGTTAAAAGAACTAGAGGCGATTATGCGAATGTGGCTAGATGTTAAGCGGTTACGAGACGAAAGCGAAAGCCGAAAAAAACTTGTTGGTGTGCTGTTGAGATTGATTGATGTAGAATATTGTGTAAATTTTGTTCTTTTTGGCTTCCTTCATTAATTGTCTGATTTCATATATTATGTTTGATAAGATCTCTTTGGCCCACTGGTTGATTAAAGTGTCTGTACAATCTTTATATTCTCAGTTTAATTCCATTTGGAAACCACACACTACCTCTACAAACCAACCCCCCCCCCCCCCCCCCCCCCCCCCAACCCCCCTTCTCTCTCTTAAGACTGATCCCTTTAAAGGAGTCTGAATCTTTGGTCCGACACACTTGTGAATATTTACATGCATGCAGTATGCTAAAATCAAAATGTTGACTGTGTATTATTGTTTTCAAATGATTATTGGACCAAAAGAATCGGAGTAAGAAAATCTATACAATATGTTGACAAGGTTATATATGTATATTGTTAGTAAACTTGATTAAAAGGATATATTTGAGGAAAAGGTGTAATCTACAAATCTTTTTGTTACAACTTGTTACATCTCTTTAAATTCTTTAAAGTATACTACACAAACAATTTATGTTATATTAGAGTTGTAAAAATGACTCCTATCTATCAAAATTACAAATTCATGTTTTCAAAACCAGTCACCTCTCTCTTACCATGGTTTAAGAGAACACTGATTCCCTCAGAAGTGATATTTCTCCTTTTTAAATATATGTTAACCCATAGAATTTTTATTTGTTTTACATCGTTAACTAAAATTTAATATAATAGTAAATATACACAAATGTTATGACAATCCTGCTCTACCACTTGTTACAGTACTAATAAGGTTAATGGGTGTGCTGATGTGTCTCCACTCCATAATCATCCTTTAGATCTTCATCCCCTCTATCACCGTATTAGGGTGAGAGGGGCACTCCTCTCTTAGGGGTTAGGGGAGTCCCCTCTCTTACACACACCCAATCAGCACGTGCCACGTCAACTCCCCTCTTAAGTCCCCATTTTGCACACAAACGTTGGCATCACTCCACTTACACAAATATTTTTTTATAAAAAAAGAAGAAAAAAAATTGATTGGTGGAAAAAGGGTGGACCCACATTAACAACCAATCACCCCCTCTCTCTCTCCTCTCTCTCACCGATCCCCCTCCCCGCTTACGTTCCCCGAGCCGATGGCGGCGGTGTACCCGCACGGTAACTTGGGTCACCGCATGTGCCCCGTGCACCCTTATTGAGTGTATTATGAAATCTTGATCAAAGAAAAAAAGGGACAACTGTTTATTTTTCATTATTAACATATGAATACAGAGAAGACTATTTTATATACAACTTGCTAAAACCCACTAACTAATCTGGTATTAAAACTGAATAAATAACTAATTGTGTAACTAACTAAGCTGATGTGGCATATTAAAACTAACACCCCCTCAAGTTGGAGGTATGGAAATCCCCAACTTGGACAATAAAGCAGAATGCCGAGAAGGAGGAAGACACTTTGTGAAAACATCCGCAAGTTGCTCTCCGGTTCGTACATGAGTTAAATCAATTAAACCGGCTTGTAATTTCTCGCGGACAAAATGACAGTCAAGCTCAATGTGTTTGGTTCTTTCATGATAAACATGATTTTTAGCGATATAGATTGTTGCTTGGCTATCACATTTTAAAGGAATAGGCTCAACAGAAGGAATGGACAGTTCATGAAGAAGACGAGTAAGCCACGCGAGTTCAGCTGTAACTCGACGCATAGAATGATATTCAGCTTCAGCAGAACTCAAAGAAACAGTGGACTGTTTCTTGGATTTCCAAGAGATAGGACTACCACTGAAGGGGTATGGTCCCAAACAAGCCGCGCAAACCTTTATTCAGGTCGCGCGAAGGACCATACTCTTTATTCAAAACATTGCTTATTGCCAACCTCGCGCGAGCTACTTCACCATTCTTTGATCCGGCGCGAGGTCTGAGCAATAGGAAGCTCCACTTTCAACACTTAGCATTCCGAAAGAACATTCAGTAACCCATACCCTGCGCGGGGTAGTTACGTGTTCAGCAAGAATCACGCGTGACTACGGCGCAAGGCTGTTTCAGATAGTACACCAGGTACAAGTGGCAGAATGAAAAGGCCAATCAGCGTCCTTCTAGTCCTGCTCAATCGTGCTCCACGATCGTCTGACATGCAGGAGACAAAAAGTACTTAAGGACGCCTACGTGGCACCAATCACAGGGCAGAGACACCTGCCCCACGATCTGCACTTACCTGTTGATGGCAGAAGGGCGGCCAGGCCGACAGCCATGACACGTGGCTCCAATCACGGTGCGCCAGCGCCAAGAAACTCCTGGAAGCCACTAACGGTCGACACCAGTGAGACAAGGAGCATATCCACTCACTGAACGTCGAGTATTTGGACAAGAGGCCTAATCAGAATCACAAAACGCTTCCATTTTGAAGTCCATATTACTGTTGAAAAACAAACCATGTGAAAGAGTCCCTTGAACATATCTAAGAGTATGAAGAGCAGCTTCCTAATCAGAATCACAAAACGCTTCCATCTTGCATATACTGGCTTAAGAATTGGACATCAAAGGCCAAGTTGGGCCTGGTATGAGTCAAATAATTCAATTTACCCACCAGGCGTCGATATTGCAAGGGATCAGGAAGAACAGAACCTGTATTAGCAGCTAACTGTAAATGCAAGACACATGTGTTATCAAACTCATTAACCAGGTCTTTTGCAAATTTTCGTTGTGTCATGATGATACCAGTAGACTCTCTTAACACTTCGGTCCCTAAAAAATAATTAAGGAAACCCAAATCCTTAATTTTGAAAGTAGAGTCTAGAAAATCCTTTAGAGCCTGCATTTCCTCAAAATGATTCCCAGTCATCAAAATATCGTCGACATACACGGCTACATGAACAATGAACACACCCATAGTTTTGGTGAATAAGGAGTAATCATTAGAAGACCGAACATATCCTCTTGACTTCAAAGCATCAGAAAGTTTCCCATACCATTGACGGGAAGCTTGTTTTAAACCATATAGTGATTCTTTGAGTTGTAAAACTTTATCCGGTCTATCTAAACACATACAAGGAGGTGGAGACATATAAATCTCCTCATCAAGATCGCCGTGGAGGAAAGCATTGTTAACATCCAGTTGGTATAGATCCCATTTTAATTTTGCAGCAGTGGCAATAAGAGCTCGAATAGTGGTCATTTTGACCACCGGTGAAAAAGTCTCATTATAGTCTATTCCATACTTTTGAGTGTCTCCTCGGACAACTAATCACGCTTTACACCGTTCAAGAGAACCATCAGCCTTGTATTTGACCTTGTATACTCATTTGCACTTAATAGGTTTCTTGCCTTTGGGTAAGTCAACGAGGATCCAAGTATGATTGTTCTCTAATGCTTCAAACTCTTTGGCCATG